>JAVHLU010000079.1:0-104494 GCA_036785755.1 Colletotrichum ledebouriae
ATCTCTATATTAGTATTATATATAGCTATCTTAGCTATATTAGCTATAACTCGCTAGTTAAATAATAGTAGTTATAATAATATATAAGGGGTAAGGAAAGGAATATACTCGCTAGAACCTACTAATAATATAAAAAAAGAGAAAGGGAGGATTTTAAAGTCTACGTCGTTCCTACCTTAATTCTATAAGAAAGCATAGCTATTACTATTCCCTTAGAACTAAGCTAGGTCTATAAATATCTTCCTCTCTTTAAGCTACGTTTTTATTATTATTTATATTATTATTATTCGTTACTTATAAATTTCTTAAGTTATCATCGTATTCGAAGTAGATTAATTATATATATATATATATGTATATTAATAGCAGGGATATATAGATATAGCGAAGGCACCTAACTCTCTAAGAGGCTTATAAAGGCTATTAAAAAGAGTAAAAGAGTCTGCCTCTAGGTACTATTAGAAAGGGCTAGAACTAGTAGGAACTAGAAAGATAATACATAATATAGCTCTACTTACTAATAAATAAGAATATTAAGTATAGGCTTAAAAGATATATAGAATAATTCGCAGATCTAATTAAAAGAGATTATCTAAATTAGGCGCGGATTTGCTAAGAAAATACTAAAAAACGAGGTATAGGATTATTAAGGTACTAATTATAATAATATATATATTATACTAAAGTCTACTACGCTCCTCTCTTCTACGCTCTACTCTATAGTCTTCCTACAACGGGTCTATGCGCTAAGGGAGTTTTCCGAAAGTTGCGTAGCTAAGTCTATCTTATCCTATCCTAGTATGTTAGAAGATATAGGTATAATATAGCTAGGCGAGGTCCTACGCTATAACTATCTTATAATAAGGGAGGGAAACTATCTTGTTTAATAGGTAGTATACTACTATAAATACGTTATTATACCTATAATAGTTAGGTAAGTAGGATATATAATCTATTATAACATGCTCCTAGGGGTAATCTAGTATTAATAAGGGTTTTAACTTACTTAGAGGCTTATCCCTTAGCTTCTAACCCTAGTAATAAGTATAGTAGTTATAAATATACTATTTAATATTAGTAGTTAAGCGTAGCTAGTAGTAGCATTCCTTTAAGAGTTTAATAGTCTTATTTTAACCTAGGTGCGCTATAAGCCTCTAGTTATAGGCTTTGTGGATTAAATTTATATATAAGTCCTCCTCTTCTAGTACTATAAGCTTCCTATCTATTATTAGGAGTCTATCTCTTATCTTCTAGCGTTCTTTTTCTATAATAGCGAGTATCTTTAGCGCTTTAAGTAATAGTATATCTAGTTTATAGTTTTGCTATAGGATCTATTTAACTAGGAGGTAGCCTCGCAGCCTATCCTCTAGCTCTAGGGTATTATTAGTAGCCGTAGGACTACTTAGAGTAGCTTCTAGTAGCTAGCGTAGTTTGCTTATAACCTCTAGGGATAGATAGGTAAGTAGTAATAATACCTAGGTGCGGTCTAACTTATAAATAGCCTATTAGGTTTAAAGGTCTTTATACTTCTATAAGAGGGCGTTAGCTAGCACGTTCTCACGCCCTAGGTAGTACTAGATATAGAAGTTAAACCTAGCTAAGATACCTAACTAGGAGGCTTAGCGAATATTTAGGAGCTTCTTAGTTATAAAGTAGAATAGTAGTTAGTAGTTTATAATAACCTTAAAACGCTAAGTACCTATAGAGAGTTTAGCCCTCTATTCTTCTAGTACTAAGATAATTACTATTATCTTATAGTTATAAATAGGGTAGTTTATCTCTATTAGTAATATAGTTTTTAAGAAATAAGCTATAGGGTACTATAGACTATTATTAAGTTATTACTAGAGGAGGGTAGTAGCGTAAATAGATTTAGAGGTATCTATTTTAACTTAGGTTAGTAGCTCGGGCTTCTAATAATATAAGATAGGGGCTAACGTTAGGGCCTCCTTTAGCGTTATAAACGCTACTACGTAGTTATTATTAAAGTTAAAATAGGCGTCTTTAACTATAAGCCTAGTAAGTAGTTAAGGGATCTTTCTATAGTTTATAATAAATTAGTAGTAGAAGTTATAGAACCCTAAGAAGGATTAGACGCTGCGTACTATAGTTAGTAGCTACTAGTCCTTTACTACGGAGACCTTCTTAGGGTTAGGGCTAATCCCTTTAGTTATAATAATAAACCTAAGGTAGCGCGTTATAGTTATACTAAATTCGTACTTCTTAATATTAGCCTAAAGCCCTACTTAGCGTAGCTAGTTAAGGACCTTCTTAACGTGCTCCTTATACTAGAGGGGGTCCTCTAAGTAAACTAGTATATTATTTATATATATTATATAGAAGTTATCTAAGTATTCTATAAGCGTGTCGTTTATATATTATTAGTACGTCGCTAGGCTATTATAGAGCCTAAAGGGTAGAACCCTATACTTATAAGAGCTATAGTAAGTATAGAACGTTATTAAGTCTTCTAAGTTAGGGTAGATATAAATTTAGTAGAACGCCTAGCGGATATCGATCTTTATAAATACTTTAGCTTAACTAATTTAGCTTAGCGTTTTCTTAATTAGAAGTAATAGGTACTAGTTCTTCTTAGTAAACCCGTTTAACTTCTAGAAGTTAATATAAAACCTCAGGCGATTATTAGCTTTTCGAACGAATAGTATTAGGGATATAAATAGAGCGTTACCTAGCGCTATAAAGCCCTTCTTTAGGTTCTTAAGGAGGTATTATTAGGTAGCCTTAAGTTCTAGTAATAACTACTTATATAGCGAGTAGAAGGTTAGCTGCTCCTTTATACCTAGTTCTAGTTTAATTTAATAGTTATAAGAGTAGTAAGGAGGTAACGTGTTACTAGTAGTCTTACTAAAGTAATCTTTCTAGCCCTAGAGGTATAATAGAAGCCTCTCGTTAATTAGGTATTAGGTTTTAGCTTTATTAACCTCTAGTAGGCTTACGCCTTTTTCTTCTTCCTCTCGCTTATTAGCGATTATTAGGTTAAGCTTATATAGTAATATAGAGCCTGATTCGATATTAGTACGCCTTAGGTTCCTCTTAAACCGTATAGCGCTAATAAGCGCTATATCGAGGTCTTTCTATACTTATAAGCCTCGAGGCTAAGGGGTTTAAGCTTCCTATACAGCGTAGGCTAGGCTTAGTTAGTAGTTAGTACTCCCTTTAATACTATATTTATCTTCTATAGGTTATTATTCTATCCTAAGTCTTTAAGCGTATTGCTTTGCTATAGGATCTTTATAAGGGTCTTTAGCTTACTTCCTATAGCCCTTTAGGTATTATAAAGCTACTCCTTAGCTTTAAATATAGCTTAATAGCGTTTTATATTAAGTTAATACTTAATATTAATTTTAATAGGTTAAAGGAGGTCCTTAGTATCCTATATAATTATTTAGGGGAGGTCCTAGGCTATAGAGATATTGCTTAGCTAGTATAAGCGCTAATAGCGTATATCTATACTAATATTATAGTAATTAAATTATAAGTAGCTAAGGATAAGGTCGTATCTCCTTATATTAAGTTAGAGGAGGGATATTTATATTAATTCTTAGTAGTCTACTTATATATAAGTTATCTATACCTAAGGTATAGTATTTAATAGCTCGCTATTAAACCTAGTAGCTAGGATAGGGCGCTATAACTTATTATATTTAGTAGAGTAAAAATCCCTTAGTAAGGGGGTTATATAGGTATTTATAAAAGTATAGCTATTTACTCTAGTATTAAGAAGGGCCTTAAGATAAATATTATATTTATTATAAACTAGAACTAACTCCTTCTTTAGTAGTTTACTACTAATTAGTTATCATAGGTTAATAGATATTATTACTAATTGCTAATCTCTTTAGATCTCCCCTAGTAGGGAGTTTACTTTCGCTAGGGGCTCTAGCTTTCCGCTAGCTCTAGGTTATTACTAGTAGCTTTAGTAGGTTTAGTAATACTTATAATAGGTTTAGCCTACTTATAGGGATAATCCCGCGAGATATAACTAGTATTACTATAGATAAAATAGGCGCCCTAGTTATAAAGCTTCTTATATAGAGCCTCGGGGATATAGCCCTAGTTAGTATAGGCTTAGGTATAGGGGTTCCCTCCCCTAGAAGGATTAATACGGGCTGCTAAGGTAGGGCCTTATATAGCGGTTTAGTTAGCTAAGTAGGTATTAGGAGGCGCTAAAATATAAGCTATAGTATAGACCTAAGTAATATAGTCCTAGAAGTTAAGAGCGCTATTTATATAATAAATAGAGCACTAGTTCTAGAGGGAGGTAAGTAGCTTCTTATAGAACTTCTAGCGCTATTAAGACTCTAGGAGTTTAGTCTTATAAGTAAGTTTAGTTATTTAACCTAGATATCCTTAAATAAGATAATAAGGGTATTAAGCTTTATCTAAGCCTTATTATACTAAACTAGGTTAATAAAGATACCCTTTAGCTCTTTAATAAGCTATTCTACTATAATAATCTAAAGTAGGTCCCCTAAGAGGAGGGGGGATAGAACGTTATAAGTAGTTCCTCTAAAGCATAAGAGTATATACTTAAAGTATTAGGACTTGCTATAATACTCTCTATAATTAAGGCGTATTTTAATATAAAAGAGCTAGGTATTAAACTTTAGGTACTTAGGATTAGTGCTCTTAATACTTATAAAAATAGGGATTTTAGGTATCTTAGTAAACTAGGTATTATTACTACTAGTAGTTAATAAAAGCAAGCTAGAGTAGACCTAACTCTTAAGGTATATTATTTAGTTAAGGATTACCTAAAGTATAGCGCTATAATTACTAGAAGGAGGGTTTACTAGGAGAGGTATAGTAGTTATATTATACTTAAAGTGCTAGAGCAAGGTGTAAGAGTATAGCTATAGGCCTAAACCAGGAAAGGCTAGAATGCTAAAACGTAGGTATACGTAGTTATATTGGACTATTGCTTAACCTTCTAAGTCTCTAGCTTGCAGAGTTTTCTTAAGGGGGTGCATATTCACCGCTAATTCGCTAATGTTTTACTAATAGCATTAGCTCTATATCCTATACCCGCTATTATTCCTTATAATTACCCCCCCCTCTAAAGCCTTAGTCCCTAAGGCGTACTAGTAGGGTAATATAGCTCTACGTCGTCGCGGATATTATTACTAACTATAGGGCGGCCTTTCTACGCTTTTATTATATTATTTGCTCTTACCCTCCGCGCTAGATCTAGGTAGTTATAGTAAATAACGTATTTTCGTTTTCCTAGCGCGTCGTAGGTATTCTTAAATTTTAATTATTACTATTGTTTTTTAATTAGTTACTAATAGTTATACGACCGTTTAGTAGTATATAACTAGTAATTATTTTACCTTATTACCTAGCGACTTAAAATATAAAAGGGTATCTTTTTTTTAAGGTCTCTAACCTAGTTAGAATTTCTCCTCTTTATAATCTTTTTTAGTCTAGCTACCTCTCCTATTTTAGCGCTTATTTCATAAGCCTTTATTATAATTATTAAGTTATTTCCCTTTTTCTCCTCTAACCTCGCCTATATCCTTCTCTAGTATCTCGCTAATAGCTCTTTATAATATCTTATATTATATATATAGGTATAGTTCTTATAAAATACCTCTATAACCCCGAGATCCTTTCTAGTAATCTCACTAGTAATACTAATAGTAGCTATCCTTACCTTAGCTATTTTTATAAAATATATTAGGATATTATCTACTTTCGCTATATATATAGCGAGCACGTATAGAAGTATATTTATTACGACTTTAATAAGAAGAAATACGCTATTATAAGTCTCTACTAATTTACTAATAGGTCGCTATATATTAATATTTTCTAGGTCCCTTAGGAGCTTTAGGGTATAGCCTAGATAACTTAGAATATATTCTACTAGATCTAGATCTAGTAGTATAATAACGTCCTAACCCCTCTTTATTATTACTATATTCTAGCTACGCTTAGTAACTATTTAGTAGTATAGAAGCGTATTACTAAGCTTATTTATAATCCTATTACTAGTAGTAGTAGCTATAATATAGAGTAGCTTTAGCTCTAGGAGCTCGCCTCTATCTATAAGCACTTCGCGCTTAATATTCTAGTCTATATAGGCTATTACTTACTATTCCCTTGCTAATTATATCCCGCTAACTACTAGGTTTTAGGTTAGTACCTTTTATAATAGCGTTAATATTCTTTAGTACCTAAACGCCGCCTAGCTAGCGTATATTTATAATAATAGTCCTATTAACTACCTCTATAATAAGATTAATCGCCTCCTTAATAACCCTTTAATAAAGCTAGTCCCTATATACGCTTATAAGCGCGATATCGCCTTTTTCCCTAGGTTTTATAAGGAGCTCTAGGAAAATCTCGCTAAGTATACTACTAATAATATCCCCTCTTGCTTTATTACTATTACTAGTACTCGCCCTATCTCCTAAGCCTCCTACCTTAATACCCCTACTAAGTATAGCTAAAGTAGTAGCAAAGAGTTAGCAAAGAAGACTAAGAGAGCTAAGGTTATTATTACTATCTCTAATAGTAATAGTTCTAGTAGCGAGTTAGGTAGTAGCGCTAGTAGCAAGTCGGCTAGTAGTCGGCTTATAGGTAGCGATAGTAGTAATACTAATAGTACTAGTTTAGTAACTAGTTGCTATAGTAATTATAGTAGTACTACTCGTAGTCATAGCGGTCGTAATAGTCGCCCCTATAGCTATCCTAAGAAGTTAATAACTAATTAGATAGTTAGCTCTTTTTCTCTTTTTATAAGATAATACCCCTTTTCGCTATAGCCTTAGTAATAATTCGCTACTTAATTTAATTAATATTTTACTTCTAACTTAGATTTATTTCATAGTCTCGTGGTCTGCGATTACTAACCTATTATAGTAGTTTTAGTAACTAATCGTCCTACTTCTTATAAGCCCTCCTATATTATTTATTAAACTTATAAACTACTTCTTACGCATTCGCTAAGTTCTCTATAGGTTCCTACGTATTATATTCTATAAGCTATCCTACCTACTTAACTAAGTACTATATATTATTACTAATACCTTATTATATAACGATATCTTTAACCTCTTATTCCTCTAGCTTATCCTTAAGCTCTAGGTATATAGGCGAGCCTTTGCTACTTACTTAGTAATTATCCTATAGTTCTAGTAAGGTAACTAAGAATATATTATATATCCTTTAGTATTATAATAGTAAATAAACTCTATAAGCTTATATACTAATTAGTTCTATAATAGCTACTTATATAAACCTAGGTGCTAGTTTTTTATTCTTAAACTAGAAGTTCTTTATTAATAGCCTAACGACTTATCCCTAATAGTAGGTCTATTCCTTATGCCTCGCGTTATAATACTTAGCTTATACCTTAGTAGCTTTTTATTACTATTCCTAGGCTCTCTTACGAAGCTTTAAGATATATTTAATTCGCTCCCTTATACCCTATACTACGACCCTATTTATAGGGGTTATATATTCTATATAATATAGGTAGTAGCTATATAGGGCCTCTATTAGCAAATAGCTAGTAGTACTATAGCGATTATTATTATATACGAACTTAGCCTCGGGTAGCTAGATAGCTTATTCTTATAGCAAGTCGCTAGTATACGCTTATAGGTACTTTTCTAATATCTAGTATATCCTTTTAGACTACTAATTAGTCTAGGGGTAATATATAATAAAGAGGTAGCGCTTAATAGCCCTCTCTCTTATAAATTCCTCCTAAAATTAGCTAATAAGGAGCTTATCTTAGTTATTAATAATACTCTCTAGGGTGCTAAAATAGCACTTAACCTATTCGTAAATAATCTATACTAGCTTAGTAGCTATTAGCTACTTTATTATTAGGATAAATATAGCGAACTTAGTTATCTAGTATATAATAACGAGAACTACGTCATACTTCCCGCCTTTATACTAATAGCTTAGCGGTAGTCTAGTAATAAAGTCTATACTAATTTCCTAAAACGGGTGCGCTAGTAGGGGTAGCGGGTATAACTTTCTATAGGGCTTATACCTCGGAACCTGGATCCCTTAATATATATAGCACCTTATAATATAATTATATATATCTATAGCTAAGTTTAGCTAGTAGAACTTCCTCGAGATTAACTTAGTAGTCTTATTTACCCCTATATAACCCGCCCTATAGTTATCATAGTATTAGCAAAGGATTTTAAGTCTTAGGGACCTCTCCTAGGGTATCTCTAAGCTTCCCTTATAGAATAAGGTTCTATAGCTATTAATTATATAGCTCCTACGATCGCTAGCTAGTCTATATACCCTCTCTAATTAGGTCTAATAGTATAAGTTATTAGCCTATAGTCCGTAGATAAGACTTTCTATTACTTTAGAGGGTTACTAACTATATACCGTTTCGCTTATTATAAGCTCCCTTATAATTTAGCGTAGGATATACTACTATACTATAGTAACCCTAGCTCCGAGCGAGTCCTCTAGGTTAGCGACCTCTCGCTAAGTATTCTCTATATCTTCCCTTACTCTTTAGCGTTAGGTTATTATAGCTGTTATAGTTATAGTAATATTAGCGTGCTATAGAGCGCTATACTAACTAGAGACTAAGGCGTCTCTACCCCTAGAGCTATCCGTCTAGAAGGGGCGTTATTTTATACTAGCCCTTATAGTATTAATAAATACTCTTAAGGTCTCTATATTACCTTATAGAGTAGTAATACTTATCTAGAGGTCTACTAGTAGGTTACTAACGAACCCTAGCTTCCTCGCTAGGGTTAGGAGTATATTATTATATTTTACCTCCCCCTCTATATAATCTAGCCTCCTAGATAGCCTATTTACTAGGTTTATAACCTCTAACTTATACTCTAAGTCGAAGTTAAATACTAAGAGTTTATATATCTATCTAGTAAGCCTTCCCTAAAGGTCCTGCGCTAATATGCTAATAACTCCTTTTAACGCCTAGTAGTCTATTAGGATTATAAACTTTTTTAATATACTTTAAAAGTAATAAGCCTAGTAGTCTAGGCTTTTAACTATAGCGAGAAGCTCCTATTAGCCTGCTCCCTAACGCTACTTAGTATTACTAAGCTTCTATAAGTAATAAGTAGCTAGTTACTACTAGCTATTAATATATTATAATAGGATACTAGATATAGCTTTCGTAGAAGTATCCGTTTTAACCCTTATTTCGCAGGTTAGGTCCTAATATTAGAGAATAGTTACTAAGTAGAAGGTAGCTTAGAGCTATTTAAAGGCCTATTAGGCCTCTTCTAGCTAGTAGAATTCGCTTCCCTTCTTACTATTCTCGCTACCCTTTAGTAGGGATATTATAAGGGCTATAATACCTAAATAGCTTATAATAAACGTATAATAGAAGTTATAGAATCCTAGGAAGACTTAGATCTCCTAGTAGGTCTTAGGCGGCTTCTATTTAGTAATAGCTTAGATACGGGTTTAATCTATTAATATACCTTTAGGCGTAATAATATACCCTAAGAACTCTACTTATTACTAGTAGAAACTATACTTACTAAGCTTAGTATATAACGCCTACTAGCGAAGCCTATAGAGTACTTAGCAAAGGTCCTTTATATACTACTCTCTTATCTCGGAGTAGATTATAATATTATCTATATAAGTAATATAATAAGTATCTAGTAGCTTAGTAAGCGCTTAGTAAATATACGCCTAGAACGTTACTAGGGCGTTTATAAGTCTAAATAGTATAATAGTATATTTAAAGTACTTATAACAAGTCCTAAAAGCTATCTTCTAGTAGTCTTCTAGCTTAATATAGATATAGTAGTATATATCTTAAAGGTTAATCTTTAAGATCTATTTTACTCCCTAAAGCCTATCTAATAGCTTATTAATAAGGGGAAGTAGATATTAGTTCTTTAGTATTACCTTATTAAAACCTCGATAATCTATATAAAGGCATAAGGATCTATCCTTCTTAGGTATAAAGAGAATAGGGGCGCCTACCTCGCTCGTTAAGGGTTAAATCTACCCTATTACTTAGTTATTAGTAATATATTAGTAGAGCTCCTCTAGCTAGTACTTATTTAGCGGGTAGATAGGCCTATATAGAGGTTTCTTCCCTTTAACTAAGTTAATAGTATATTCTATACCCTCTAGGGCTAGGTATTCCTTTACTAACTACTCGTTAAACGTCGCCTATTTATTATATAGCTCTAGTAGTAATTCTACTTTACCCTCTAAGGTATCCTCTTTGCCTAGGGCCTCTATTAGTAGCTTATAGGGGGTAATATTCCTTAAAACGTATATAATATAGGCCTTCTAGCCGTTCTCCACAATCTCCTATATAAATACTAATAGCTTAGCGATACTAAGGCGTTTATATCCCTAGATATTTATCTAGGTATTAATTATAATACCCTCCTTACCTATAGAGTATTATAATAAGAGGAGGTCCCCTACCCCTTTAGGGCAGGGAGCCTTAGTAAATAGTTACTATATTTTCCTTAGTTATCCCCTTAAGTTAATAAGGAAGAATATTAACTAGTATATATTTTAGCTTATCGTAGAGGACCTATTAAACCCTTCTAATATAGGGGCGCGCGCTACTACGGGTTATAGTTATAGGGACTTTACTAGTTAACTACTAATAATATTAACTTATAAATAGGAGTCTATATCTATTACTACTTCTTATTTAGCGATATTCTAGAGAACGACTACCTATCCTTTTATAATATCTCCCTTTAGGAAAGTATCTAGTTTTAATATAAGCGCGGGGGTTATTAATATAATCCCCTAGCTTACTCTTTTTCTAATAAGTCGAGGTCCTCTACCTCCCTTATTAATTAGATTATATTAACCCTTGCTTTATTAGTAAATGCTTAGTATCTTACTAGCGTTTTATTCGCGCTCTATTATTTATCTAGGTAGTTTACCTTCTTATACCCCTTCTTCTTATAACTAAAGTATACTAAGGGGTTAAACGTCGTAGGTTATATACTAGGGCTAAATATAGGCTAGCTCTAGTTAGGTCCCTATATTATAGCGCTAGCTAATTAGTGAGGTATTAGGCTTTAAGAACCTCGCGTAGTCCTATAACTAGAGCCCTACTAGCCTACCCTTTAGCTCGCCCTTATTACAGGGGGTACCCTTAGTATATACTCCTCGCCTATATACTACTTCTTACTTTCGCTCTGCGGGGCCTCGCTACCTTATTAATAATATATCTCCTATAAGCGTTCTGCTTCTATAGCGATATCTCTTAGTTTCTATATCTTAACCTTCTAACGCTTAAGCTCCTTATATAGAAATAGGGCTAGTTAGAAGTATAATATATAAGCTTTAGCCTTACTATCTTCTATACTAACTATGCCTAAGTTCTAGTATATTACTAACTATTTAGTAAAGAACTATATTAGTAATTATATCTCCCTCTACCTTATTATATCTAGCTTCTCGTAGTACCTCTACTCTTAAAGCTCTAGATTAATATATTATTAGTAAATAAACGCTATAAAGTTAGCCTAGGCTAGGTCTCCCTCTAGCCTAGCCCTATAGTATTACTACTAGGTCTATAGGGATAAGCTTATTTTTATAAGTACCTATTAAATCTACTACTTTAGTATACTACTAGCGCGTAGTTAGTATCTATCTTTAACTACTTAGATCTAGTTACTAACCTAGTCTATAGTAAAGTCCTCGCTTATAGTATAGTAATTATATATAAGGGGTTTCTTATATTCTCTCTATAGCTACCTTATTACTAGATAGTTAGTAAGCTCCTATAGTAGGGTAGTAGTTTATTCCTTATACCTCTATTACTATAGATATATCTACTCTATAAGGCTCTCCTACTATCTCTATAGTAGTCTTATTACTTAGGTAAGGATGCCTAAGATACTAGCTTCTTAGGGGGTCTTAGGCAGGGTACCCTATTAGCTACTACTTACTATTTATTTACTAAGTAAAAGTCGCTCTACTAGTTCTAGCGTTACCTAAGACCTAGCTTACCCCCTCGGGGTAGCCTCTCTTGCTATATTATTACTAGGATTATCTAACCCCTTAGCGCGGTATCTATACTACGTTCCCTATATCTTAGGGCTTAGCGAGCGACTTATATTATATTAGCTAAGGCCCTATTAGTTATATTCTATATACCTAGCCTGGAGTTTATTATAGTTAAACTCCGTTGCTAATTCGTCCGTTATTAATATATTAGTATATTATTACTAGTTTGTTTTAGATATTCTAACTAGCGCTAGTTTCTTAAATTAAGGTAAAAGTAATAGAGTTATAAGAGTATAGCTATAGGCCTAAACTAGGAAAGGCTAGAATACTAAAACGTAGGTATATATAGTTATATTAGATTATTACTTAACCTTCTAAGTCTTTAGCTTATAGAGTTTTCTTAAGGGGGTATATATTTACTACTAATTCGCTGATATTTTGCTAATAGCGTTAGCTCTGTATCCTGCACCCGCTATTGTTCCTTACACAAGGCTTTATTAATATCCCTTACTTTATCCCGCTCCTTAGTAATAGTAATAGCGTTATATTAAGCCTAGTTATGCTTTTCTTAGTAGTATTTAAGCGTAGTAGATTCTTTAATATTATTACTAGTAATATAGGTATTACCTAGCTACTTATAGAGCTCTTAATTCTTATACTCTAGGTATAAAGTAGTATTATAGAGTATATAGAGGTTATTACTTATAGTAATATATCTAGTATATAGGGCTTGAGATTTAGTATCCTAAGTAGCTCTCTTTATAAGCTAAAGCTAGTCTTAAATCTAGGTAAGGGTTAAGTTAGGGTTATTCTAGAATAACTATATTATATTATTAAGAGTAAGGGTAACCTTCTAGCCTTCGCCTAAGTAATTATAATTAATAATAAGGAGATTAGGGAACTTCTATAACTTAGTAATAGCGCTCTAAGCTAGGCTCTTATATCCCTCTATATTAAGGTCTATAAATAAGCCTTTAATAAGTTACTTATATATAGGTTTATTTAAGTTAAAAACCTTTAGGTCTTCGCGCAGGGGGGTATTATAGTTAGGTAGTATAGTATAGCAGCGTTAAAGGGCTTTAATATAAGGCTCGAGGAGCCTTTTAGTATTAAGTATAAGCGTAGTCATAGCTTTATAACTATAGCTAGTTAGTTAGGTCTTATTTAGTATACTATTATAAAGTAGAGGGGGGGTATTAATTAGATTCGGGTCGGTCGGGGTATAGATTAGTTAGCTTAGCGCTTAGTTAGGTGCTATACTCGCGTTAGTTAATTAATAGGGTAGGGGTAGTAGTAGTTAATTAAAATATTATACTTCTATCTCTAGAGAATAGGTAGATAAATATAAAATAGTATTATAAATAGCGAATAAGCGAAGGTTAGTATATTTCAATTACGCTATATTAAGTAGATTCTATATTAAAGAAGGGAAAAGTCTAACTATAGGCTAGCGTAGCCCTAGAAGGCTAAAGAGTCGCTTGGTGATTACGTGACCCGCAAGTCACGTGACCCGAAGTTCCGGTAGGTCCAGTCCCAGCGCCGTGACATTGAGTACGTCTTTTAGGCTTATATAATCCCTACCCTAGGGGTTCGAGGTTCGAGTCCCCTACCTCAGCGTTATAGGTTCAAGTCCCCTACCTCAGCGTTATAGGTTCGAGTAGCGTTATAGGTTCGAATCCTAGCGGCTTAACTACCTAGACTCTAGCGAGATATACCTAATTAGAAGGTTAAAAGTGTTATAGTTCCGCGCTTATTAGGGCGAAACTAAGGGGGTATATCGTGATGCGTATATAAGCCGTAACTATACTATCGCAATTATGGTTCCACTTTTGCGGCTTATCCTATTCGCCACAATCATGATAACAACTAAGTCTATGTAGCTACGCACTGAAGAAGTTCGTCAAGAGTACCTTCTAGAATCATCTGCCTAGATTAGGAAACTGCTATTAGAGGGAAGTGGTGCAGTATGCGAAGAGACCAGCCAGAAATTAAACCAAGAACAAAGGAATCACAATGCCTGGCAAGTAGTGAAAGGGTCGTTCAGCCACC
This sequence comes from Colletotrichum ledebouriae, assembly GCA_036785755.1. Lineage (NCBI taxonomy): Eukaryota > Fungi > Ascomycota > Sordariomycetes > Glomerellales > Glomerellaceae > Colletotrichum > Colletotrichum ledebouriae. The sequence continues at coordinate 14,029 of JAVHLU010000079.1, forward strand.
CGTGAAACTGTACCACATGAAGCGTGCTTAACTCTTGAGATAAGCCGTGATGATTGGTGCAATGGGCAGGTGTCCAAGATTGACAACTAAGGTACCTTCCATTAACAATGACATGCCATATCAGCACATCCTCCCAACCCCGCAGGAACCCCCAAACCAAGCACTGGGTCGCCCCTTCCAGACAGCCCTGACATTTCCATGGGTACTATCTTAGCGCCATCCGCACGGGCCATTCCAGCATCATCTTCTGAGGGGCACTTTCGTTTTCCTTCGGCTGTGGCTCCTCCCCCTCCAAAAGATCCAACTCGAACCATCCCTCCAGCCAGCCTCACGCAACCCAACCTTCCAAGTCCACAATAGTCCTCAGGAGCTTCACAGAGATTGTTGGCACGCCATCCCTCTGGAAAGTGTTCAGAGACTCACTCTTAATCAACATCAAACAACACACTGCATCAAGACATAACGCCACCATGTCAACACCCAAGGAGCGTCGAATTGCAAAGGAGCTGATGGACATCCGCGCTGACAAGGACAACTCAGGTGTCTATGCGGCGCCCATCGACGAGTCAAATCTGCTGCACCTCAAGGGCTCATTCCCCGCCCCTCCAGATACCCCCTATGCAGGCGGCCAGTTCCAGGTCGACATCAAGATTCCAGACAGCTACCCGTTCAAGTCACCCATCATCAAGTTCGACACCAAGGTCTGGCATCCCAATATCAGCAGTCAGACGGTAAGCTCTTTCCTCCTTACCTACGGCCCCGTCAAATCAAGCCTCAAAGCTGACCGACTCACTTTACCCCAGGGCGCAATCTGCCTCGACACCCTAGGCTCCGGCTGGTCCCCCGTCCAGACGATCAAAACCGCCCTCCTCTCCCTCCGCATGCTCCTCGAGTTCCCAAACCCCAAGGATCCGCAAGACGCCGAGGTCGCCAAGATGATGCTCGAGAACCCCGAGGCCTTCGCCAAGCGCGCCCACGAGTGGGCTGTCCTGCACGCTGGCGCCCCGCCTCGCGAGTTCGACACCACAAAGTACCGCAAGGAAGCCGCTGGGGGCGACGCCAAGCGTGATGACAACAGCAGATACAGGGGCTACAACAAGGACCTCGTTGACCGCTTCGTCAACATGGGTTTCGAGGTCGACGCCGTCGTCGAAGCTTTCATGTTTGTGGGAATCGATCGCATGGGCGGCGAGGATTACGAGCTGGAGGAGGCGTACATGGGAGACATCACCGCCCGGCTTCTCGGCGAGCAATGATTTCGGCATCAAGCATGTCGTATGTTCGACACATCGGGATTTCACAAGCGGGGTTGCATCGAAGAGGGAGTCATTAACATCGTCATTATCATCTTAGACGGGGGCTGGTGGGCATCACTCGGTGGAAGACTTGATTTTCAAACGGGAGGACTGCGCCTGCGCCGCTACGCAGGGGCTGAGACGGATTCATCTTTCAGGCTGACCAGCGGTTTTGAATTTTCATCACTCGAACCTCATGGTGGCACGACGCAACGAATTTGCATTTGTTTCGAAGGAGGGGCCCGGGGTTGGACGGGAATAGGACGGGTACAGTCTTTCTTGACTTCGCTGATGGTTCACAGTCTACGAGACTATTTTTTACCTCTGCATCACGGACGAGGCGTTTTGGGAGTTGCAGTAGCATGGGACTTTGCGCGTCTGTGTTGCTTTTTTTTTTTTCCCCACATTTTCACACTTTCTCGGATTCTTCCGCACAGAGTGGTTTGTTCTGTCCGATGTAGAACTACTAGCGATCGCACGTGAAGAAAAAGTCCCCCAAAGGTAATGTCTCCAAGGCCCCAGCAGTATCCATTGATCCGGCGTTCACGTGCCCCAGTTTTCTGCCTGCGTCGGCCCGGTCCAGGTTCCCCTCGGGGTTCGGAGACGGGGGGTTGTATGGGGAGTCGTACGACGGCAGGGCCCTAGATCCCGAGATGGCGCGAAAGGAACGAATGAGACGAAGCGAAGGGGGGCCCAGTAGGTGGTCGCGGTAAAAAAGCCATCTATGGAATTCGAGATACAAAAACGTGGGGGGAGTCCCCCCTCAATCTGGTTTGCATTTAGGAAAGAATACCTCTTTTCCCTTGGTCTTATTTCTCGCTGTCCTTGCCCAGCGTTGCCGAATTCCAGTCTATCGAGTTATTTGGGAAGTAACATCCTTGACGACACATGCACACTCCATGACGCATAATGCACCTGTTCCTCCACGCCGGATGCGCTTTTCACGGCGTTGGCTACTACTACCACGCTTCAAACGAGTCTCTTCAACATGTTACATACACATCTGCTTGATCCTCTTCTTTGAAACCGCTACGGAGGTCGGTTGTGTTCATTAAAGCAAATGCTTTACAGGAGGTCGCGGCGGACGAACTCGTCATACAGGGCTCTGCCGAGGCCGGCGGGAGAGGGCTCGACGATAACGCCTGCGGACTTGAGGGCGGAGATCTTGGAGTCGGCACCACCCTTGCCACCGGAGACAATGGCACCGGCGTGACCCATGCGGCGGCCGGGGGGCGCGGAGATACCGGCAATGAAGGAAACGACGGGCTTGCCGCCGTTGACGGTGTTGTTGGCGCGGAGGAAGTCGGCGGCGTCCTCCTCGGCGGAACCGCCAATCTCACCAATCATGATGATACCGTCGGTCTCCTCGTCCTCGAGGAAGACCTTGAGGCAGTCGATGAAGTTGGTGCCGCTGAAAGGGTCACCACCAATACCGACGACGAGGGACTGGCCGAGGCCGGCCTGGGTGGTCTGGTTGACGGCCTCGTAGGTGAGAGTGCCGGAACGGGAGACGATACCGATACGGCCGCGCTTGTGGATGAAGCCGGGCATGATGCCGATCTTGCACTGGCCAGGAGCGATGATACCGGGGCAGTTGGGACCGACGAGGCGGGTCTTGGATTGCGTCTTCAGCATGTTGGTGATGCGGACCATGTCTACGTTGGTGAGTACGAGCTAGAAAGAGCTATGACGGAACTCCGCGAGAGGTAGGTACCGACGTACCATGCTGGGGGATACCCTCAGTAATGCAGACGACGAGGGGGATCTCGGCGGCGATGGCCTCCTCGATACCGGCGGCGGCCAGAGGGGGGCTGTTTCGTTCGGGTTAATTGCGACACTTTATGTATCCAGCTTCTCGCTACGTGATAACATACGGGACGAAGATGGCGGTGGCATTGGCGCCAGTCTCCTTAACGGCCTCGCTGACGTTGCCGAAGACGGGAAGACCCAGGTGCTCCTGGCCGGCCTTCTTAGGGTTGGTTCCACCGACAACCTTGGTGCCTACATGTCGGGGGAGAGATATCAGCCTCGGAATTGTCTTGCATGCGCGCGGGAGGCACAATTGGTTCGGGAGTCTTATCGCATACCGTAGTCGATGGCCTGCTGGGCGTGGAAACTATCAGGGCAGCACATGTTAGCTATTTTGCGCCCATTGCTTGGTGATATTCCCATGTGATGAAGGCCAAAGGGGCCTGCTCCGAGAGCCTTGTAGGTAACACTACTTACGTTCCCTGCTTGCCGGTGAAGCCCTGGTAGATAACCTTGGTGTCGCCATTGATGCGCAGGTTGTCGACCGTCTTGGAGTAGGGGCCAGCCTGGGAAACGCTGTAGGACCGTCTGGCGGCGTTGCTCAGCAGGTTGCCTGCCGGGCGCATCTGTCTTGCGAAGGCCTGCATGATGGTCGTCTGTGTGGTTGCGTGTGGTGGGTAGGAAGGGAAGGGAAAGCACGACACGCAGCGTGTGGCGCAATTCAGAGAGAGTATGGGAAAAGTTGGGGGATGTCGGGGGACGGAGGGGAGAGGGCCGAGGAAGTTCGAGATACACGGAGTTGGAGTATCAGAAGAGACAGGAGCAAAAGCACGCAGCTGCAAGCAGTTCACGTCACTTTCCGAAAAAGAAGGGTCGGACTGGCACCAAGCAAAACTTGAACCGAGCTCTTTCGAGACAATCGGGTCTGCAGCGCAAAGCCACGGGGCCTGCAGCCCGGGAAAACCCGCGCCGGTCGGTGAGGGAAAATGCTTCGGCCGAGCCAATGGGAGGGGCAGAGTTCAACACGGTCAGCGTCCCTCGTGTGGCATGCGGTTTCGACGTGTGGCGGTGCGTCTTTGGCAGAACGCGGTGTGGCTCATTACCCCACCATTCAATCCATCGACCTGCATCTGACGGTCCCTCCAAAATTTCCAAAGTGAGGGACGTCAACTGTGACTCGGCGGCGGCGCTTTGAACTATTCCTCGTATCTCAAATTCCGACAAAACGAACGGCACGAAGCAACAACAGACGTGGAAACCATTATACGAAACCACAATATTAACCACCTCGGCTGCTACGACTGCCCACCATGGCGACTGCAACCGCCACTGTCACCAAGACGCGGACCAAAACCGACAACCTCCCGCCCGAGAACGAGCGCTTCCTACGATGCTGCGCAGACATCGCCAACGCCTTGATCGAAGACCACGAGGCTGTACGCGATCCCAAGAAGCCCCAGCGGGATCTTAACCTCAACGCCCTGCGCAACAAGTTTGCGCGCAAGCACAAGCTAGCCAACATCCCGCCGTTGACGGCCATCATCGCTGCGATCCCTGAACACTACAAGAAATACATCTTGCCGAAGCTGATTGCCAAGCCAATTCGTAGGAGCCTCTTTCAGTACTGTATTTGATCCAATACTGACTTTCCACAGGAACTTCTTCAGGTATTGCTGTCGTCGCCGTCATGTGCAAGCCTCACAGGTGTCCACACATCGCTTATACTGGCAACATCTGCGTCTACTGCCCCGGTGGTCCAGACTCCGACTTCGAGTACAGCACCCAGTCATACACTGGATACGAGCCAACCTCGATGCGCGCGATTAGAGCACGATACGATCCGTTCGAGCAGGCCCGCGGCAGAGTCGACCAGCTCAAGTCCCTGGGCCATTCCGTCGATAAAGTCGAATACATTATCATGGGCGGCACATTCATGTCTTTGCCCGTTCCATATAGAGAGGACTTTATCGCACAGCTACACAACGCCTTGAGTGGTTACCAGACATCGAACGTGGACGAGGCGGTAGAGGCCAGTGAGATGAGTAATATCAAGTGCGTCGGCATTACGATCGAGACGAGACCGGACTACTGCTGGCAGCCCCATTTGACGGACATGCTGAGGTACGGCTGCACAAGATTGGAAATTGGAGTCCAGTCGCTTTACGAGGACGTCGCCAGAGACACTAATCGCGGGCATACCGTCGCTGCGGTCGCCGAGACTTTTTGCCTCGCAAAGGACGCCGGTTTCAAGGTCGTCAGTCACATGATGCCTGACCTGCCAAACGTAGGTATGGAGAGAGATTTGGATCAATTCCGGGAGTATTTCGAGAACCCCGCCTTCCGCACAGATGGCCTCAAGATTTACCCGACTCTCGTCATCAGAGGTACTGGCCTGTACGAGCTATGGCGCACAGGTCGTTATCAGAACTACACACCAAACGGACTGATCGACCTCGTTGCAAGGATATTGGCTTTGATCCCGCCATGGACCCGTATCTACCGTGTCCAACGAGATATTCCCATGCCTCTAGTCACGTCAGGCGTCGAGAACGGGAACCTGCGTGAGCTGGCGTTGGCGAGAATTAAGGACTTCGGCACCACTTGTCGAGACGTGCGAACGCGTGAGGTTGGCGTGAACGAAGTGAAGAACAAGATCCGACCAAATCAGATCGAGCTAGTGCGAAGGGACTACACGGCCAACGGTGGCTGGGAGACGTTCCTGGCATACGAGGACCCAAAGCAGGACATCCTCGTGGCATTGCTACGGCTACGAAAGTGCACTGAAAAATACACCTACCGCGAGGAGCTCGTGGGCCAACCGACCAGTCTTGTAAGAGAGCTGCACGTGTACGGCACCGCTGTACCGGTACATGCGCGCGACCCGAGGAAGTTCCAGCACCAGGGTTTTGGCACGCTTTTGATGGAAGAGGCGGAGAGGATCGCGAGGGACGAGCATGGTAGTGAGAAGATTAGTGTCATTTCTGGTGTTGGCGTGAGAAGTTACTACGCCAAGCTTGGTTATTGGCTTGACGGGCCGTACATGAGCAAATGGTTCGATGGCCGGCCTCGACCGGATGAGGCTACCTGAGGGAGAGTGGGACCCGTCTCTAGAGACGAACTTTTATTGTGGTTTTCGAGGCGGTCTCTTTGGCGAATGCTAGATGCAAGCAAGCTCGGAGAGTCGAAAACCCATCGGGTCGTAAGGATCAATCATATCCTGATTACGCCGGGCTCGCCCAACAGGTGCATCGGCAGCCAGTGCGGGGCGTTGACGTCGAGGGGCCGAAAGGAGATCACGAGGACGTCTGCCGCAGCTTCACTTTCCGGATTGAGCGGCCAGCTTCTTCTCCCACTCAGTCAGACCCTGTAGCACCCCTGACGGTGCTGTATTCGCCAACACCATGGTCTCGTGGAACTCCATGGGACGAAGGACGTAGTTAGACACGATTTCTTTCTCCCGCTCGTTGGGCCGCCCAATACCGATAGAGATCCTCGTCCCATTTGCGTCCGGAAAGTCGGTGCCTTTAAACTTCGTCATGATGCTCTTGATACCATTATGGCCTCTGTGACTGCTCTTCCACCTACGCCTCTTGACAACGCCCAAATCTTCCTCGAGGTCATCGTGTACCACGACCAGGTGGAGATCGGCAGGATTCTCTTGTCTGGCCAGCTCCTTCTGCCACGCCTTGAAGGTGAAGCCACCGGAGAGGTTCATGAGCGTCGGGCATTGGACCAGGACGTACTTCTCGCCGATTGACGCTTTGCAGGACTTGCCGAAGAGGTCTGTCTTTTGGAAGGCGGGCTGCGAGGGGATGAGAGCTGGGAGGTTTTTGAGGACGAGGTGGCCTGCGGAGTGAAGGGTACTTGCGTAGGGCGCGGGATTTCCGAGGGATATGAGCAGGAAGCGGGGCTTGAAGATCTTTTGGGCGGCCATTTTTGGTGAAGATGTTGCGATGTCTTCTGGTTTGGGAATTTTTTTACTTGGAGGTAAAGTTGGAGTCGGAGCATTTGTAGGTCGGTAAGGTAGCTTGGAGAATTGGAGTCAATTCGTCCGCCGCATAAAATGCATAAAGTGGCGATTATACACACAAGGCAGTTATGCAGGGCCATCCAGTTGCTCTAGACAACATCAGCAACTAAGGTAACACCAGCTGGTCTTGCAACGGCTACCAACAGAACAAAGACAATGATGAAGCAGAGCTAGATAACTGCCCAGGCAACAGAGTGGCTGGCGAGGAAGAAGAAGAAACGTTTGATCAGCTCAGTTGATGAAGAGATTCACAAGGGGAATGTGTCAAAGAATTAAACCCATCTTATAGAGCGTACTTATGGAACGTGTGAGTTTGAGTATAATAGCCATCTGATGAAATGAATCTGCTGTGATAAATAGTTCAACTGAAGTTTCTCCTCTAATTCCTGCTTCTGCAAGTCAACTCACAGCCCCGGGCCCTGGGCTGTTTGTTAAGCATAAACAACACCTCTCGGAAAGCGGCACTTGCGCCGTCCGCCCAGCTTTACTGCGCCACAGTTCACCTCTCTCCAGGCACGCTGTCACTGCAAGTGACACTGAAACTCCCTGCGAGGGGCTAAATTCCCCGCTGAGGACGTGGCGCAATCTGAGCCTCTGTCGCTGACGTCGGTTTCCGTCCTATTAGTCCCATCCACTAGGCTGCCTGCTGCCCATCGCCTGCAGTCCCCGTTGTTGGGTTTCCCCAGCCTGGACCTGAGAGTGATTCGTCCGCGCAACCAAAACCTCCAAACTCCCAATTTCGACGCCTTTCTTTTTAACTTTTGGACGACGAAACGGCCACCCCCACAAGAGAGAGACAGATACTCTTTTGTTTTGCCTTCAAACGACACGGCACTTAGTTGATCAGTACACCACAAACACGCCCCTGCTCGAGCGCTATTATTCTAGCGATTTTTTCCATCCAAAGTTGACTCGGCCAATCTGAAGGACCCTGCGGAGGGCAGCAGCCAAGATGTCGTGGGCAGGTATGTAAAACCGAGGCCGACTTCCCCCGGCCGCACCGGCTGGACAATGAAGGTGGCATCGCTGTCGGACGACCAGAATGGGACTGATAGAGTGCGACAGGATTCAAGAAGAATGTCAACCGCGCAACGACGCAGGTGATGATGAAGACGGGTATGCCGCATCTCAAGGCCCCCGCCATACTTTACCGCACCGGCTGACCTTGGCAGGGCATGTGGAGAAGACGAACGACCGAGACTATGAGGTTGAGGAAAGGTTGGAATCACCCGAATACCATTGCGATGCTGTGTGTGCGACACAAATGCTGAGATCCCCCGCGACAGGCGATTCAGAACCATGGAGGCCGCTTCGTTACGGCTGCAGAAGGAGGCCAAGGGATACCTGGACTCGTTGCGAGGTTTGTGTGCCGATATTGATTCTCCGAGAAAGTAAAGTAGGGGGCCATGTGGACTGACTGCTCGACAGCAATGACTGCGTCCCAGATGCGCATCGCCGAGACGATAGATGCGTTCTACGGCGACTCTGGAGCCAAGGATGGCGTGAGCAGGAGTTACAAGCAGGCCGTGGAGGACCTCGATGCCGAGACCATCAAGGCGCTGGACGGACCCTACCAGTGCGAACCACCAACCAGTATCCCACCACGGATTGAACTGACCATGTACAGACAAGCTGTTCTCGAGCCCATTTCCCGTTTCTGTGCATACTTCCCCGACATCAACGAATGTGAGTACCAATTCCCCCTCCCCAACTGCCGCGCGCCCCCTGCATTGACACTCGATCCCCAGGCATCAAGAAGCGCGGCCACAAACTCCTCGACTACGACGCCCTCCGCGCAAAGGTCAAGAAGCTCGTCGAGAAGCCCGACAAGGACGTCACGAAGCTGCCCCGCGCCGAGAAGGAGATGGAGATGGCCAAGGCCGCGTACGAGCAGCTCAACGAGCAGCTGTCGTCGGAGCTGCCGCAGCTCATCGACCTGCGCGTTCCGTATCTCGACCCGTCGTTCGAGGCGCTCGTCAAAATCCAGCTACGGTTCTGCGCCGAGGCGTATAGTCGCATGGCGCAGGTGCAGCAGTACCTCGACGCCGACACGAGAGAGCAGTACGCGCAGGGACACCTGGATCAGAGGGTCGAGCAGGTGTTGCAGGAGATTCGGGAGTTGAGCATCAGCGGCACGGTATGAGCGGCGGATGGGGGCATGAAGAGGTGTTAATGGCTTACGGCTGGGATGGGTCTGATTTTTGGGGTTTAATAGAGAACATCCCCTAGACTCGTGACAATGACTGAGGGGGAGGGCTCGGGTGTGGTCCTGGCCCTTCTTCTCATGTATGAAAATGACTTTCTTAATTATGGGTATCATTGCTTTTGCTTTTCTTTTTCTTATGCTCGTGTGAGCCTCTGACCCCGTTCATCGTCCTCGCCGTCTTTCATCAACTTCTTCATCTATCGCAAGGTACCTCATCTTTTTCTTCCATCACCAACTGCGCCAGACGTTATTCCCGAAACAATGCCCTTCCCCGACGGCCGTCAGAATGTCCGTTCCACGTGTTGGCATCTCGCTCCTCTCCAAGACGCCTTGTCGCCAGGTCCTTGCCCCTGGCCTTCGAATCAAGTACCACGAGCTCCTAGCCCTTGGCCCCGTCCTGCGCGCCAAACAAATCACTCAGACTCAGCTTGCGGCCGATAGCCTGCATCGCCGGTCCGAGCTCCTCCTGTTGATGTGGCGGCGGCGGCAGTCCACCGGCGGTCTCCTGTGCAGCAGCCGCATGCATCTGGATCTGGTTCAGCGTCTCGCTGATCATAGCGGCGTTCATGACGCGAGTATCCTCCTTGTCTGCGTGAATCCAGATGCCCATGACCTTGTTCCCACTCTCCTCGTGCGTTTGCTGCTCCTGCCTCAGCCTGAAGATGTAAATCTCGTCCATGACCTCAAAGTCGGCCACGTCTCCCAGGTCCAGGATCACGTTCTCCAGCCCACGGCGGTTCAGCACGAAGATGCAGGCCCGCGGGGCGGTGGACGCGCTGGGGAGAGGATCCTGCATGCAGAGGAAGTAGGTGCCCTCGATGCCCGTCTTGTCCCAGCACGGAAGGGAGGGGTTGAAGGTGTAGACGACGGCGTTGGCGGCGATGGCGCGGGTCGCGTTGATGGAGGGCAGGTAGCGGCGCAGGACGGACAGGTTGAGGTCCGTGTTGGTACGGGTCAGCAGGGACGGGTTCGGGGCGGGCGCGGGGTGCGTGTCGAGGTAGTGTGCCGCGTCGGACTCGTAGTCGGATTGTACAGGACGCGGGCCGGTCGAGGGATAGCGGTTGTGGCCGCCGCGTTTGCGGGGGGTTTGGCGGGACATTTGGTTGGTGTTTTGTGAGGTTTGTGGCTGGTGTCAAGGAGAGGTGTTTGCGCGGAATGCGCGAACGCACGACAGGTTTCCTGTGTTTTGAATCGCAGTGAAAGATCAGATGGCTGCTGTTGAGTCTGATTGAGTCGCGTTGACAGCTGTCGCGTTGACAGCTCTTGTGAGTCTGGATGGTGATTGTGACAGGATTGCAAGGTGCAAAGTCCGAGGTGGTGAGGTAAGGCTGCTGCGAATGAGGTCAGTCTGGAGGTGGGTCCGGCAAGCCTTATCGCTGCCTTTATCCTGATCTTATCGCTCTCAGCTCTGGCCAAGGACTCGGGGACTTACCCCGCCAATCCCAGTGCCGTGGCAGTGCAAAAGATGTGCTGGTGGCCCCTCCCACCCTCCTGGGCATCACCCTGTCATTCCAACTCAGCGACGTACCGCGGCGCGGGAATCGGAGTCACTCGGCGTCACTGCAGAACCCTGCGAGCATCTCCCTCCGCTTCAAGATTTCTACCCTACCTTCGGTAGACACTGAACTGGAAATATACCAACTCAGCTCTCGCGTTTTTTCCGTGTCTGCACTTCCTACCCCACCGGTTTCTTTGTCACCTTTGTCGTCCTGTCGTCGTCGTTGCCGGGTGTCTCGTGCCCTCTTCCAACTCGTCTGGTATTCGCTCTCTGTCCGGGGGGGTTTCATCCGCTTCTTCAGGTCTCCCTCTCACGCATAACTATCGCCATCCTTGTCCGTGACCTCACTTACGACGACACCACACGACACCCAACGCCCGGAAATACGAACATCATGCGCCGGACGCCTCCGGACTGATCGAAGACCCCCGTCCAAGCACGACAAGAGACTCCCGAAAACCGCCGAGCCCGTCCTCCCTTGTTTCTCCCATCCCAACCTCACTCTCCAATCCTTGGACCCTCTCTCGCGCCCTCCCACACCCCACCATCGAAAAATCTCTAGATTTCTTCCACCGAGCAAGAGTGGTTGAAGCACCGGCAGCGCAAGCCTCGCCCTTCGCGATGGCGTCCCCCGAAACCATTTCCTCGACCACCTCAGAGCCTGTCGACCTGACCTCGACGCCTCAGTCTCTGGCTCGAGCCGTCTACGCCCGCCGCGCCGAGTACGTTCGTCCCCACCGTATAAGAGTCAAGGTCGGCACATGGAACGTCGCCGCGTGTCCTGGGACGGATAAGGATCTTGCGAGCTGGTTCGTCGACGGCTATGGACTCGACGCATCCCTTTCGCGACTGAACGTCTCTGATCGGGACACCGTCGAAACGAGTGTTGTTCCTCCCACGCCGACTGTGGATGGGAACAAGACGAAGGAAGAAACTACCAACGAAGATGGCGCTAACCCCAAATCGCCGGTCTCGCCTCCCGAGTCGGATTCCGTACACCTCGTCGGTGGCGACAAGATCGGCTTGTACGTCCTCGGCCTGCAGGAGATTGTCGATCTGAATATGGCAAGAGATTACATGAACCGGATGTACTCCGACCCTGGCCCTATGACGAAGTGGAAGGATGCTTTGGAGGCAGCTATGCCCGACGGGTATCAGCTCGTTGCGGCAGAGCAGATGTCGGGTCTGCTGCTGTTAGCATACGCATCTCCAGAGGTCGCTCCGACGATTAGTAATGTGAGCACTGTCTCGGTCGGGACCGGGTTGTTCGGATACCTCGGCAACAAGGGAGCAGTGACGACGCGAATGCTGTTGGGCGAGACGACGCGCATGGTCTTCGTCAACTGCCATCTCGCTAGCGGCGCGGAGCAGACGTATCTTGACCGTAGGTTATGGGACGTGGGACAGATTCTGTCGCGGACACAGTTCGAACCGATCAATCTCGCCGGAGAGAACGGTGCGGCGGCGGAAAAGATTGGCGATGAGGACTTCGCATTCTGGCTTGGAGATTTGAATTTTAGGGTCGACGGCCTGCCTGGAAACGACATCCGTCGGCTGCTACTACTTCATACCCGTGGGGAATACGACCTGGATAAGAAGGGGCGAAAGGTTATTGCGGGCGAGGAAGTCTTGGTGGTCAAGAACATCAAGAGTCGCAAAGCGGAGGACAGTGATGATGATGCATCCACGATTGAGACGACACTATCGTCCGAGCCCAGTGACGCTGATTCGGTGAGCTCACTGCCAGACCCTGACGAGTTTCTGCCGGATCCAAGCAATGATCCGGCATCACTGCAGGCGACCCTGGACTCTTTGTTACCTCACGACCAGCTTCGGAGGATCATCAGGGAGAAGAAGGCTTTCCATGATGGTTGGAGGGAGGGCCCTATTACTTTCCTGCCTACATACAAGTACGATGTGGGAACTATCAGCTTGTTCGATTCGAGTGAGAAGCAGAGGGCGCCCAGTTGGTGCGATCGAATTCTCTACCGGACACGAAAGCATAAAGAGGAGTACGAACAGAGAGTCAAGGACAGCGAGGAGGCGAAGAAGAGGGATGAAGAGATGACGGCACAGGGATTGGACCATGCAGCCGACGACGAGAGCGTTCTTTTCGACTACGATCCAGACGCGGATGGTGATGAGCCACCACCCACGGGCGAAGCTGGCGTCGATTATGACGAGTATGACGACAATGATAACGAGCCAGTGGAGGTCGTCACAAAGGAGGGCTTTACGGACAGGATAAACCTCGACATTTACACGTCCCATCAACGGATTATCTCGTCAGATCACAAACCCATCATATCTGTGTTCACACTCGATTACGACGCCGTCGTGCCCGACCTCAAGGCTACAGTCCATGCGGAGGTTGCGAAGGAGTTGGATCGGGCTGAAAACGAGGGACGACCACTTATCACTGTGGTACTCGACAACCACGATCGTCAGGCCAAGGATGAATCTGGGGCGACGGATCTAGGTGAAGCCGTAGACTTTGGCGACGTTGGATACCGCAGCAGGCACACAGCCACTTTGACCATTGCAAACACTGGTCGAGTATCAGCCAAGTTCACTTTCGTCGAGAAGCCCACCGTCGAGGACTCCGACTCATGGAGTCCTCCGCCTTGGCTAAGCACATCATTTAAGCGGCCGGATCTTGATGACGGGGAGGAGCAGCCCGACCTGGGCAGCGAGGTCACCCTTGAGCCAGGCGAGACTGTCAGCGGCGTGTTGGAAGTATTCGTTGGTGATATCTCTCACGTGCGCGCCCTGAACGACGGCCGTTCGACGTTGGAAGACATTCTCGTACTCCGGGTAGAAGATGGAAGGGACTACTTCATTCCGGTCCGCGCCTCCTGGCTTCCGACATGCTTCGGTCGTTCCATGGACGAGCTCATTCGCACCCCGGACGGCGGCATTCGGAAATTCGTTCGATCCAGAGTAACATCAGGATCTGCCTCAATCCCCTACGACCTAGACGTGCACTGCGCCGCGCCCAAGGAGTTGTTCAAGCTCACCGAGGCCGTGGAGGTGATGACCGCCCGCGCGATCGCCGATGCGAATATGATAGAAGAATACCTCATCCCCAGCGACAAGCCCGGCTGGCCGTTCGACGACACAGCCTGGCTATTCAAAGACCAACAAGCCAGAGACGCCCAGGTCATGGCTCTCATCGAGGCTCTTGACACAGACCAGCCGCTCGTTGAGGCCCTCCCCGTCGAGACGCCATCCCTCTACCGCCTCGAAGTCATCGCCGAAGTCCTCATTCTCTTCCTCTCGGGACTCACAGACGGAGTCATCACAGCAGCACTCTGGGCCAAGATCGAGCTTGCGATCCCCAACCTGGCTGCAACAGCCCGCTCCGCACCTGAAATCGAAAACGATAAGACCTCGGTCCTCGACATCCTCGCCACGGCGCCGAACCACAACATCGCATTCGTCTTCCTCACCGCGACGCTCTCCAAGGTCGTTTCGGAGCTGGCACCCATCTCGAGGTCCGAGGTCGAGGCGTTGACGATGCCGAAGCCCAACAGGAGGAGTCTGAGCTTCAGGAGGCTGACGGGCGGGAACGCGGCTGCCGAGGCGGCGTTGGCGAGGCGGAGGACGAGGGAGAGGAGGGTCGCGGAGGTTAGTGGCAAGGCGGTTTGCAGAGTTGGCGTGCCGGCTGCGGCGAAGGAACGGAAGGCGGTGGAGGAGAAGGTCAGGGGCGTTTTGGAGATTTTTATCAGGAGACCGCTTGAAGACGGCTAGTCTTGCATATAGAGGATTGAATGATACCGATTGCATGCTTGGGTATAGTGTTACTGGATGATGGAAGTAAGGTATAAACATTGAAGGTGGACCTTACTCGTATGTTCTCGACCGCCTCAATCGGTTGGTGCCATTGCTTCTCTGGACATGCTTGGAGCAGAGCGACGTTGACCGGCTCTGCGTTGACCCAGCTCAGCAAACCATCGCACAAGATATCTGATCTGTATTTGTGCTTGATTTGCAGGTACCCAGCGCCGTCCATCTCTTCTATCTTCCGGCGGTGGAATCTTGGGCTTGAATACTATGTGGATGGCACGAGGCGAAATAGTCTTGCATTTCTGAAGCCCAGCCCGTCAACCCAAGTGAGCCATCGCAATCCCGTTGGGCTGCAAACGCTGGGTAGTACTCGATCGCAAGTCTTACTGGTGCTAGACGTCAGGAGTAAAATGCAACCGTATCGGATATAGTAAACTATATGAGGCTCTATATACCTATAACTTCAAGGGTTCCTAAGTAATAATCTAATCTCATAAGGACCCATGGGTACCCTTGGTTTGATTATCTTAATGTCTACAAGTGGCATGCAATTCATGAAATCTAACAAGCAATTCAGTTTGTGAGCCGAGTTTTGACTTGCGGAGTTTGGAAGTACCACCGCGTCTTCTTCGCGTTCCTTCAATCCTTTCAGATTTCCCTCCTCTGTTCACCTCAAGATGGGCTTAGCGAGCTTGGAAAGGAGCTGCCGTTGGGATGCGATGCATCGGTTAAGCTACGCTAGGGTTCCCAAAATTTTGCATTAAAACGATCGCAGTATTGAAGCGACAGTGCGTGAAAATGTTCGATCCATCTCTGAAGCAGTGCTCGACTGTATGATGCGCAAGCGATGCGAGTTGGAACGGTAACTGAACCGCTCTTCTCTGCAGCTGGCTTGGAAACATTCCCGTCAGTCAGTGTCGTCTCCTAGCACCCATTAAATTCAGACCCAAATATTCTGCAGACATTATCGATGACCTCTCTGATTTTCGTGTCTCTATAAGAGAACGTTCAGCTGAGGCGGGCTCTCTGAGAATTCAGTCCACGGGCCATAAGGCGTATCGCCAATTAGGGGCTGTAAGAGGACCCAAAAGCTCTTAGGCGATCGCTTCTGCTATTCTTTTGCTCTATTGTCGCGAAATTCGGCGTGTAAAAACTCTGAATCCAAGCTGAACATGATGTCTGGGCGTGGTCAGCTTGTTTCTCTGATACCACTTTTCAACATGACATGGCGCGCCTCGCGAAGACCGGTCACTCAGAAGTCGACACAGGCCTTGAATTGTCCTATTTCGACCGCAAGGAACGCATTGCTTCTTCCTAGTTAAGCACGAGCGTCTGGCTCTGAACCGAAACAAGATTCATGCGCCTAAGATAATTTGGGTGAGCTCAGATGCGAGACGGGGCCTTAAGGTTTTCTCTTCTTGGACGCACACAAAGACCTCGTCTCTGAATTCAGAGACGATCGCGCCATACCTTGGGAACAAAGCCAATTTGGAGCGGTATAGATGGGTTAGTGAGCTGGACTGCTGCACTCGCTGACTTTGTCTAACGTTGCTATCATTCGGCGTCTTCAGATAATACCTTGAAATAGTCCGCAAACAGAACACTATTCAACGGGCCCTAGTGCATCTTGGTAATGTCTTTCAAGCGGTTAAGACACTAGTTATTATAAACTAGTGTAGTGCAGAGTGATAGAGTTAGTATAGTTAGGGGCAGCGAAGGTTAAATATTCTTCTCTAGCCCTCTAGTCTACTAAGTAAGGGCTAGAGGACTTATCTAGGGGTTACCTAGTACCTCCCTATAGCCCCTAACTCCTATAGACTTCCCTAACTTAGCTTACTAAGCCCTTTTCCTTATAATATTATCCTAGCTTATAATATAATCCCCCCTCTCTAAGCTAGTCTACTTTTAGATTAATTTACTCTATAGTTATCTAGAGGGTACTTAATACCCCCCTATAGGATTTAATAACCTCCTAGTTTCTATAGGTCTAGAATTTAATATCCCTTATTCTAAGTATATAACTCTTCTTTAAATAGCTAAGTAGTTTAGAGGAGTAGTTAACTAGTAATAGGGTACCTATCCTCTACCCTAGATACTCTTATAGCTCTTATACCTAGTATTAAGGGACTTTATAGCTTAGAGGAGTAGTAAGCTAGTAATAAGGCTAATCCCCTTACTCTAACTACTCTTATAGCTTTATCTAATAGGTCTAGGACTACCTAGTAGTTATTTAAATAGTTATAGCTAAGCCCCCTTATAAGGGTTACTCCTTCTTTTATAGGGTTATATTAAAATATATTATTATTAAGGCTTATTTTTATTACTTTAAATTCGCCCTCTAAATTATTATATTTTCTACTTACTATTATATTTTTAGCCCTTTTATAGGTCTAATAAGGGTATTCTCCCTCTAGAGATAAAGAAGGCTTTTATTATAATATAAGAGGTTACTAGTTATTATCTAAGAACTACCTAGTACCTCTCTATATATAATAAAGTTAAATAAAGTTAAATAATATAATAATCTAAAGATTATCCTCCTTTTAGCTATATAAAAAGCTAGTTTTAGTATTAAGTTAAAAATATATAAATATTATTTAAAATTCTACCCTATTAAAATCTCTCTTTCTTATTTCTTTAGATTTATAATACTACTATTACTACTAATAACTTACTATTAGCCTCTTACTCCCTTACTAATAACTTTATCTTAATTACTATATAATAAATTTATTATTATATTATCCTCTATTACTTATATTACTAATACTATTAGCGAAGCTCCCCTCCTTATTATAGGTATACTCTAGGGGTACCCCTCTTACTAATACCTCCTAGCTATAGTAAAATAACAGCCCCCTAAGGAGGATCTCCCTTATATTAAGCTCCTTATAAGCTTAATTCTCTATTTTAAGAGTAATAATAAGCTCCTAGTTCTTATCTAATACTTATCTAATATTTATTTAATATTTTACTAGTTTTAGGTTTTAAATTTATTACTAATTTATTTATTTTTTAGATGCTTTTACTAAATATAAGTATTATATTAAAATAAGTAATAATAAGGCTTATATTACTATACGTTTTATTTAGTATTTTCTATTTCTTATTTACTAACTTACTATAAGCTACTTATTATATAATAAGCGCTACTAATAAGATTAAATACCTTATAAATAAGGCTAGTTCTATACCTAACCTTTAGGCGTAGTATACTAAGAATAAGGTAGGTCCCTAGTACCTCCCTAATACTTTACTACTAGTATCTAATTATATTTAAGAGGAGATCCTTACTATTTAGCTTATAATTAAGAAGGCTCTCTAAGTTAAAAAGAATAAGGCTATTATAATACCTAAGAAGTATATAGCTAAGGAGGCTAAGATCTCTATAAAAATAGAGAACTACTAAGTAGTTACTCTAGAGGATATAGCTAGGTACTAGTAATACCTTACTAAAGAGGCTAAGAAGTAGACTAAGTTATTATATAAGTAGAATAAGGAGCTTTACTACTACTATCTAGAGATAGAGTAGCTAGCTAGTAAGTAGCTAGATATATAAGATATATAAGCTAAGTATACTAAAGAGGTAAATAAGGCTTTTAATAAAGTAATAAGTCGACCTAATCTCTACTAGTACCTTATTAGTACTCCTCTAGTTAGTATTTCTAACTTAAAGTAGTATTATAAGGTTCTAATTACTCTATTTATTACCCTATTTATCTATTTAAGAGATAATAATATTAAGGGGGATATAACTAGTTTTAATAAGGAGGGTACTAGCGCTTAGTAGATATAAATTTTTAGGAGCGCCCTTAGTAAGCTATTAATAACCTCTAGGTAATATAGTATTACTTTTAGGCGTTTTTCTAGTCTCTTTTCGCCTTATTAGGGGCCTTTAGGCTAGTAAATTAAGATACCTAGCTAGTATACCCTATTTCTACCTAACTACTAGTTATCCGTTAAGGTATCTATTAAATTATATAGTAATTATAATACTTTTGCTTATAATTAGGCTTTATAATCGCTTTATAAGTCTATTAATATGTTATATTATAGCTCCTATAATTATCTAGTTCGCTATATTATAGGCTACGCCTAGGTTAAGCCTACCTAGGCTTCTACCTAGGTTTACTACCTTAAGGAGCTACCTAGGGCTTACCCGGGGCTTACCTAGTTATTCCCTATAGACTAGTAAAATCTCTAATAGAGAGGGAAACTTCCCCTTTTCCTCTTTAGCTTAAATAGATAGTATTATAGCGACCTGTTATTAAATAAACTTAGGTCTAACCCCTCGTATATTTAAGCTTATTATTATAATAATAGTAATAAGTTAAGCGCTACTCCCTATTAGTTAGTAAAATAGTTAGTAGTAGTATAGCTAAAACTTAAGATAAGCTATTATAAGCTAATTTAGTAGTAGTAATAGAGTCCCTCTAGTAATAGTTATAAGAGGTTAAGTAGGGGAATAGCTAATATATAGCTATATAGACCCCTATAAGTACTATTAGTAAGGTACTAGTAATACCTAGTATAATATATTAGAAGCTACTACCCCTATCTCTAAAGTCTTTAAGTAAGTAGAAGGAATATATTACCTAGGTATAATAAATAAGGTATAAGATTACTATAGATAGGGCGTTCTATACTATAAATAGAGAGGTATAATACCTTATTAACTCCTATTTAGATATTATAGCCTAGTAAGTAGTCTCTACTTTCTATAAAGCTAGGGGAGGCAGGGGGAAATATAACCCTAAGGATTTTATAGCTTACCTAGACTAGATATATAAGGACCTAAATATTTAATTATAAGCTATAGCCTAATTATAAACCCTCTAGTAGAAAGAGAACGAATCCCTAATAACCTTCTTATTAAGATTTAAGTAGATATTAGCTAATATAAGTAATATAAACTAGTTTAACTAGGTCTAGATCTTACTTCTAGAGGCCTCCCTTACTCCTAGGCTAAGGGACTAGCTAGTTATTATTAACCTATTAGCTAATTATAATAGCTAGCTCTTAAAGGTCTAGAGTATTATATAGAAAGTAGAGCGCTAGAAGGTTATTAGTAACTACCTAGTAACCTACTAGAGACTTATTATTAAGGATACTAAGGGGGATACTTATATAACTAGAGCTATATATATCTTATAAATTAAGGAAGTAAGATATTATAACTATTAAAACTCTAGATCCTCCTTAGGTACCTCCCTAGTATAATACTAATAACCTTAGAAGGGTATAAGGGACCCCTATATCTATTATACTTATAGAACTACAGGTTATATTACTTAGTATTACCCTAGTAAGGAGGACTAGCTACTTAGGGTTATAAGAGTAAAGACCTTAAAAGAGGAAATAATATACTATAAGGTTATAAATAACTACTAGGTAGTAACTAACTCTTTAAAAGAAGATAAGGAGTTAGGAAAAGACTAACTCTAGAGCGAAATTAGGCCCTAGAGCTTATTAAAAAGGAGATATTAGGTTAGAAAGAATATAAATAGGAATAACTAGCTAATAATAAGCTTATTATTATTTAAGTTAGAGTTAATAGAGGATATCTAGCTTATACCCTAGTAGATATTAGGAGTAATACCTATATAATAATTAACCTTTCCCTAGCTTAATATCTCTACCTTCTATATATTAAGAAGAGATATTAACTTATAAGAGGGTATATACTTAGTAGACTATTACTAAATAATACGCTAGGTATAGTAATATTTAACTTAGAAATAAGTAGCTATACCTAGTATATCTTTATATATATAGTTAATAGCCTAGACCCTAATATCCTCTTAGGGCGCCCTTAGATAGAATAGAGCTAGGTTATTTATAATACTATAGCTTACTAAGTATACTATAGGAGGGGATAAGTTAGGCTATATCTAAAGGATTAAGAAGAAACTCTTCTTATAAAGGAAATAAGAGCTATAAGGTTCCTTAATATACCCTCGTTCTTTATAATTTACTAATACCTAGTAAGATAATAGGGTAAATACTAGGAGGGTATAAACGAGGTACTAATATAAGCTATTAGCTTATTTAATATTAAGAAAGCTTTAAACCTAAGACTAAAAGAGGATTAATAATATTATTTACTAAACTAGGTCTTAAGGGAGTTTTCTAACCTATTTAACCCTAATAAGGCTTACTTATTACCCCCTAGGTAATTAGGGGTAGACTACGAGATTAACCTTATACTAAGACTAGATAAGAGGGAGCTACTACTCCCCTAGGGCCCCCTCTATAGTATATTAAGAGAAGAGCTACTAGTATTAAAAAAGACCCTATAAAACCTCCTAGATAAGAGGTTTATTAAGGCTAGTAGCTTACTTACTAGGGTACTAATACTCTTTATAAGGAAGCTAGGTAGGGGAATTTACTTCTATATTAACTATAAGGCTCTTAATATAATTATAAAGAAAGATTACTACCCCTTTCTATTAATTCCTAAGATATTATACTAAGTTAGTATAGCTAAGTAGTATATTAAGCTAGATATAGTAATAGCTTTCTATAAGTTAAAAGTAATAGAGGAGTATTAAAAGAGAACTATATTCTATACTTAGTATAGGTTATTTAAGTAACTAGTTTACTTATTTAGCTTAATTAATACCTCTACTAGCTTTTAGTAATATATTAATAACACCTTATAAGACTTTCTTAATAACTTTATTACTACTTATATAAATAATATATTAATCTACTCTAATAGAACGAGGGAAGACTATAAGAGGAAGGTCTAAGAGGTCCTCTAGAGGCTAGCGGATATAGGCCTAATCCTTAACCTTATAAAGTATAAGTTCTTAGTTAAGAGGGTTAAGTATATAGAGTTTATTATAATAATAAGAGAAGGTCTCTCTTATAATCTTAAGAAACTCTAGGTAATTACTAAATAATTACCCCCTACCTCCCTAAAGGGGGTCTAGAGCTTCTTAGGGTTTATAAACTATTATAATATATTTATACTAGAATATAGGGGTATTATTAGACTACTTATACTACTTATTAAGAAGAATATAATATTCTAATAGGGAGATAATTAAGAATAAGCCTTCTTATAGCTTAAGTAGCTTTTTAATACCTAGCTAGTATTCTACTAGTTTAGCTTAGAAGATAAGATTATTATTAAAACTAATTATTTAGGATTTATATTAGGAGGGGTACTTTTATAAGTTAACCTAGAGGGTACTTAGCGTTCTATAGCGTTCTATTTATAGAAGCTCTTACTTATAGGGTATAACTACTATATTTATAATAAGGAGCTCCTAGTAGTCCTTTCTTATTTATATATATAGAGGGCGGAGCTATATAATATAATTATTTTTAAGGTACTAACTAACTACTAGGGGCTTAAATACTTTATAAAGAAGTAGCACCTTATAGAGCGCTAGAGCTAGTAAGTAGAGGAGCTATCTTAGTATAGTTTTACTATTAAATACCGCCTTAATAAGGAAGTAATAGCCCCTAATACCCTCTCTTAGAGGGAGTAGGATATACTATAAGGGTAGGATAATAAGTAGAAGTAGGGGAGGGTTTTATAGCTAATACTAAACTATACCTACCCCTATAGGGACCCTATAATTAGCCCCCTAGTAAGAAGAAGTTAAAAGGGCTATACTAATATCCTAGATATTATAGTCTTTAATAATAACCCTAAACTATAAGCGTTATAGCTAGGAACTATAAAGAAGGATATAATATATAAAGCTACGTATTATATAATTACCTACTAGCTTTAGAGCTTCCTACTAGATATAACGGCTAAGGTCTAAATTAGTAAGTATAATATTAATAGTTAGGGGAGACTAATATTTAGGGGGAGGCTATAGGTACCTAGCGGGGAGAATAATAATAACTTACTAGGGGAGCTCTATTTAGAGATTATCTAATAGAGCTATAACCTAAGTATAACTACTTACCTAGGCTATAATAGCACGCTAGAAATAATAAGCTAGTAGTTCTATTAGCTAGGATAATTATAGATAGTGCGGAGATTTATAAGAAACTATAATATCTATAAAGGGATATATATCTAGAGGTAAGCTAAGAGGGGCTTCCTAAAGCCCTTACTAATACCTACCTAGTTATACTTAGACCTCTTAATAGACTTTATTATAAACTTACTACTTATAAAGGATAATACTAGCTAATACTTATAGGTTATAGTAGATAAGCTAGGTAAGTTAATAATACTAGAGGAGATAGGTACTATAGAGGTAAAAGCTTATACTTACTAGTTCCTTACCTCCTACTTCTAGTTCTATAGGTTTTTATATAGTATTATTAGTAATTAAGGTTTTAACTAAGTAAGCTATTTCTAGGCTAAATTCTACTACCTTAGTAGTATAAAGAGGCTATTAAGTATTATATACTACTTATAGACTAATAGTAAAACTAAGAGGTAGAACTAGGAGATATAAGCTATCTTATATATATTTATAGCCTAGGTATAGGATAACTAGGGGTAGCTCCTACTTACTACCTAGCTAGCGCTCTATAATAGGGTTAGTAATATAACTAGGCTCTCGCTATTCTTCTTAGAATATAGGTACTATGCTAACCCTATTCTTATTATAAATAATATAATAAGAGACGCCCCCTCTAGGGATATAGTAGGTACCCTCCTAGTAATAAGACTATAGGAGGTAGTAGATTTTATCTAAATAGGTATTATAGCTACCTAATAGTATAGCGAGGAGAATATAAACTAGTATAGGATACCTATAGAGGAGTACTAGGTAAGTAATAAGGTTTAGCTTTTAATAGCTAATTATAAAAGCCCTAGGCCTAGTAAGAAGCTATTATAATTATATTATAAATATATTATAGTTAGAGTCCTAAGCTTATATGTTATTAAGTTAGATATACCTAGTAATATCTACCTAAGGTTCTATATAGACCTCCTCTAAAGGGTACTAGAGGACCCCTTACTTATATAGATAAGGATAGACCCCTAGCTGCTACTAATTATAGCTAATAATAGCAAATTTAAGTAATATATAGAGGAGATATATATAGCGCGATAGAAAGCGGTTAGATAAGGGTAGAGGCGCGAGGTCCTAGTTAAGTAGGAGGGGTATATAGAACCTACCTAGGAGCTTATAGAGGCTATTATAGAGATTACTATAGTAAATAGGTATAAAGCCTTATATAGACTAGTTATAAATAATAATAGTAACCTAGCTTATACCTAGGAGGGGGAATAGTATTATAAGCTATACCTAGGTTAAGCTTACCTAGGCTTCTACCTAGGTTTACTACCTTAAGGAGCTACTTAGGCCTACCTAGGGCTTACTTAGTTATTCCCTATAGACTAGCAAAATCTCTACTAGAGAGGGAAATTTCCCCTTTTCCTCTTTAGCTTAAATAAATAGTATTATAGCGACCTCTTATTAAATAAACTCAGGTCTAACCCCTCGCACGCTATAGCCCTTCTATTTAATAAGGTACTAATAGTTATATCTAGGGCCCCTATAGGTAACGATATAGTCTACTATATAAACGTTATTATTATTATTAATTAGGATATCTTATAGTAAAACGGCTAAGCTAAAAAAGGGTTCTGATTATATAAGCGCGAATATATTATAGATTTAGTATTTTTTATCTACCTATAGCTTATATGCCTATCCCCTATTAATTACCTATTAGATCCTAAATAGGCTTAAATATTTATTAGAAAGTTTATAAGAGGGCTACCTCTATCTAATGTTTTTAATTAAAAGTAGGACGAGGTCTCCTATAGTAAAAATAAAAGGGGTCCTCTTCTAATTATAGAACTTATTATATATTTTATTATACTTCTAAAGTAAGTTAGTAATAGCTAACCTCTAGGTAAGTAGGCTATAGACTCTCTTATATATTACTAGGACTAAGGCCTTTAACTAGGGTTTGATATCGTTAGGTCTATGAGGGGAATATCCTATTAATAGCTTAGCAGGTAACGTCTTAGTAGCTTTATAATAGGAGTTATTATAAATAAATTAGGCTAGGTCGAGCTATATTACCTAGTTATCTTAGTTAATATTAGAAAAAGTCCTTAAAAAGTGCTTAATACTCTAGTTCTAGCGTTCTATTTAGCTATTAGTTTAGGGATAGAAAGTAGTACTAATCTTTCTCTTAATAACTAGTAGGTAGTATACTTTAGACTAGAAATTACTAGTAAATAGCGATCCCTAATTAGATATAATAGCTTCTAGGAGCTTAAACGTAAGGAAGATATATTTAGTTAGTAGCATAGCTAACTTATTAGTAGTAAGTAACTCCCTAGTAGGGATATATAGGGAGTATTTTATAAATTAGTTAATAATAATAAGAATACTATTATATAGCTTATTTATTATTATTAGAGATAGTAGTAGTTTTATAATAAAGTTAATTAATATCTATTAGAAGGGCTAGCTAGGTACTAGTAGGGGTACGAGTTTACTATATAGGAGGTAGTATCTTAGTTTTATATATTAGTATATTATATATACCTTAATACATTTCTTTATATTACCCTTCTATATGTTTTAGAAGAACGATTTTCTAATCCTTTTTAGTATCTTAATAACCCCTTAGTAACCTCTAAATAGTTTATTATAGAAGGCTCTAAGGATTCTATTTTAAAGTAGGTATTTATAAGGGATATATAGGCCCTCTTAGTATCTTAAGGTATTAGTATTATCTAATAACTACTTTATACCTCACTATTCCTACTCCTTAATAATATAAAAGGGGTCTTTTTATTAGGCTTTCTTAACTTATTCCTAGAGCGAGGGTATAAGTTATTTTAGCGAGGTATTTAGTAGTTAGGCACCTCGTTATTACTTAGTACTTACCCTCTAGATAGTAATATTATTAAAACGTTATAAGAAGTCTTTTAGGAGCGAGTCCCTAGCTTTATTAATTTCTATATCCTCTAGGGTATAGTTAGGTCTCTATAATAGACTATTAGCTAGGTTATAGTAACCTAGCTAGTATTTAATTTTAAAGTTAAATATTAATAGATCTTATAATAGCTAAGCCTAGTAGCTACTAAGCGTCTTTTTATTAGCGAGGTACTAGTAACCTAAGTAGTTAGTAATAAATTAGATATAATACTAGGAGTAAAGTAAATAATACTACTATCTTACTACTACCTACCTAATAATAAGTAGTTTTACCTCTAGTATACTATATTATAATTATACGCTCTTAAGCTTCTAAGATATAAATACTACTAGTCTCTATATATCCCCCTCTAACTAGCTTAGTATTACCCCTATTATAAAGTCTAATATATTAGTTTTAACTTAAATTAGGAGTATAGGATTAAAGTAGTATAGTATAAGCGCTTTTATAAATAAAGCGTAGAGCTAGTAGAAAGTAACTAGTACCTCCCTAGCTATTACTAGCTATTCCTTAGCTATATTAGTAAGTTAGTTAGTAAGTAGGCTATAAATCTTAGAGTAATTCTTAATAAATCTCCTATAGAACCCTATAAATCCTAGAAATTACTAAATCTCTTATATTATAATAAGTACTAGCTACTTAGCTATTACCTAAACTCTCTTATATTCTATAGTAACTCTATTTACTAAGACTATAAACCTAAGGAATTTAATCTCCTCTTTATAAAGTTTATACTTATTAGGGTTCGTATAGAGGCTATTAGCTTCTAGCTAGGTAAGTACCTATCTTATAGCCTCTATTTAGGAGTCTATATTATAAGTAAAGATTAAGATATTATCTAAATATATAATATAAATAATATTAACTAGGCCTATAAGTAACTTATTAATAAACGTCTAGAAGGTAGTAGGTATATTAATAAGCTTAAATAATATAATATAATATTTATAGTAGCTATATTATATATAGAATACAATTTTCTACTCCTCTCCCTCCTAAACCCTTACCTAGTAGTATATATCCTTAAGGTTAAGCTTAGTAAAGTACTTAGCTCTAGAGAGCTAGTTAAGGATCTTATTAATTAGAGGGAGGGGGGTATAGTTCTTAGTAGTTACCTAGTTAAGCCCCTAGTAGTCTATATATAACCTTAACTTACCTCCCTTCTTTAGGATAAATAGGATTAGTACCCTTACTAAGCTTACTAATAAGTAAATCTATCCCTTTTATAGGGCTTTATAAATATAATCCCTTAACCTTTCTAACTCCTTCTTAGCTAGTAGTTAAATAGGCTTAAATAGGGGTTTAGTTCTAGGCTCTAGGTTAATAGGGTAGCTCCTAGTAGTCCTAAACTCTAGTATAGTTCCTACTAAGTTAATATTAAATACCTTCTTAAAGTCCTAGTACTCTAGTAGGATATTTATTTTAATCCCCTTAATATTCTTAGGGTTTTAGGTATCTACCTAGTAGTTAATAGTTAATATATAATTAACCCGTAGTACCCCTATAAGTACTACTCTCGCTTTATTCTTAACGCGCCTAAGTTCTTTTATAGTTATATTAAAGTAGATATTCTTCTTATATAGGGGAAAGGTCTAGCCTAACTCCCTTTAATTAAGATTAGAGCACTCCGCTATATACTAAGGGATCCCTAGGATAGTATTATAACTATTACTATTATTAATCTTAAAATCGTATAAAGCTATCTACTAAATGCTTATATTATTAGTTATTTAAGTTACTAACTTCTATATACTATAGTTAGATCCCTTAGATACTTATATTCCCCTAATAGGTTCTAACTTATTAGCCTCTAGTTAGGTATTAGTTATAATCCTCTAGTTTATAATATTCTTATTAGGCCTATAATTAATAAGTATAGCACTAGTCTTCTTTCTACTTATAACTCAGACCTATATTATCGCTTTAATATAATATAGCTAGTTACTACTCTATTAAATCGTATATATTACTACCTAGTCCTCCTCTAGTTATTTACTAGGGTAGGGTTTCTCTTTATAGCGGGGTAGCTATATTTCCTATAGTATAGGCACCTTAGTGCGATATAGCCTTTCCTCTTATAACTATAATAGATAATTTCCTTCCTAGTATCCTATAGTAGGTTCTTAGTATCCTCTTAGTAGTTATTAATATTACTATAGTCCTTATAGGCCTATCCCTTTAGAGCCTCGGTTTACCCCTCCTAGTTAAGGGTTTAGCCCTCTAGTTATTATTCCTTATTATTAGCCCTTTAGTCCCTTATTAGTATATTACGTATTTATATATTAACTATAAGTTTAGTATTTCTAGCCCTAGTATTAAGGTTAAGCTACGACTTTAGTAACCTATTTGCTATAACGTAGTACTAGAGCTTAGGGTCTAGCCTAGCTACTACGTTAGTTACCCGGATCTCCTCTAGTTATTAATAGGGGCTCTCTACCTCGATCCCTTTATAGTAATTAATAAAGCTCTAGTATAATAATCCTAGTTATTAGTAGGTCTGCTTAAGTTAGGTTTATATACTAAGGGTCCTAGACCCTATATTAGCTATACTATTAGTTAACTAGTCCTTTATTATTACCTAAGTTATATCCTTCGCCTTATTACTATAGTTAATAGAGAGGTATAAGGTCTATTATTTTGCTACTAGTCCCTCTACGTACCTAGTAGTAAATAGTACCTTTTCTAGGTCTAATATAATCTTATTTATCTTAAACTACGTATTAAGATTAAATATAAATTAATTAAAGTTACTCTAGGTACCTCCTTTATACTTAAGTATTAGAAGATACTTCCCCTAGAGCTCCGATTAGTACTTCCTCGATTTATTACTAATAACTACTTAGTAAGTAATAGGGTTACTTACTAGGGTTAATAGTTAGCTAGCTTTTAAAGCCTTAAGATATTCCTATTTATATTTTAGCTACCCCTTCTTTTCTTCCTCTTTAATAAGCTAATCTAATTTAGCCTCTATTAATTAGCTACTTAGTCCCTTACTAGTACCCTTATTATTATTCTATTTAGTAGGTATCTTATCCTAGGTTTAGCTATTTAATTACTCCTAGCTAGTAGGGGATCCTAATAGTAATATTATATTTATCTCCCTAGTAAACCTATAGGTAGGTATTATATTATTATATATTATATTACTCTAATAGTCTATACCCCTAGTAATATAGGTAAGAGAGAAGAATATATTATAAACTAGTATAATATAGAGTAATAGAGTTAGTATAGTTAGGGGTAGTAAAGGGTAAATATTCTTCTCTAGCCTTCTAGTTTACTAGGTAAGGGCTAGAGGACTTATCTAGGGGTTACCTAGTGCCTCCCTATAGCCCCTAACTCCTATAGACTTCCCTAACTTAGCCCGCTAAGCCCTTTTCCCTGCGATATTATCCTGGCTCGTGACACTGGTATCTTGCCTTCTAGCGCGGTCCCGTCTGTAAGAAGCAAGAGTCTCCACTAAAAGGACTAATGGTCGCCTGGGAGCCGATATATAGATGTTATTTCTTTGAATCTTCACATCCGACCTCCTTACGTAATTCCCTGTAGATTCCATAGACGATTTTAGGTGATTTATCGATCTAAGCTTAGAATACTGTCATGCAGCACTAGGGATTTCGCGCTTGAAATGAGTCTAGCTCGACTTTTGTGTTCAATACATATAGTCCTCGTCGAGTGAAAGATGCAATATCGGAAGAGTCAGATGAATACGTGACGCCTCGCCCCTATTGGATGGCTTCATGTTCCAACATAGAATGTGGTGCTGAATGCTTTCCTTCAGCTTCGTCGCTCTGTGCCGACAGGCTGCACGAATGCGCTGCGGAGATGAAGAAGGCCGAATTATCGGCCACTGAAAGATTTGCCATCCCATTATCCTCTTCTGAACAATAATCACCTGGTGTGGCCCAAAAAGGCGGGAGACTTTAATTCAAGCGGGGTATTCATGTATTGGTCTCTATCTATCTCGTGAAGCAAGAACATCAAACTGTTTTGTTACTAGACCCCGGACAAAACGACACTATGCAACATCCTATCTCGCAAATTTACTCCTTCGTTGGTGCCTCCTCTTCAAAGTCCTCATTCTCATCGACCTCGTCATCGATACCTGCGTCCTGATACTGTTGATACTCAGACACAAGATCGTTCATATTCGATTCTGCCTCCGTGAACTCCATCTCATCCATGCCTTCGCCGGTATACCAATGCAAAAACGCCTTCCGACGGTACATCATACTGAACTGGTCCCCGATGCGGCGGAAAATGTCCTGGATCGCTGTCGAATTCCCGATAAAAGTCGCCGAGGTCGACATTCCCCGCGGCGCGATCGAGCAATGCGCCGTTTGTACGTTGTTCGGGATCCACTCGACAAAGTATTCGGAGTTCTTGGCCTGCACCACCCTGATTTGTTCTTCGATCTGCTTCGTTGACATTTTTCCTCGGTAAATGGTGGAGCAAGTGAGGAAGCGCCCGTTGCGGAAGTCCGAGGCGGACATGACGTTCTTCGGATCGAACATCTGCTGCGTGAGCTCCGGCACACCGAGGTTTTGATACGCTGCCGCCGTCGTCAACGGCGCGAACCCGACGGTGAAGAAGTGCAGTCTCGGGAACGGCACGAGGTTCACGGCGAGCTTCCTCAAATCCGCATTCAGTTGGCCCGGGAAGCGGAATCCAGTCGTCAAGCCGGACATGACCCTCGCTACCAACTTGTTGAGATCGCTATATGAAGGATGAGCCTGCTTCAGGGTCCGACGACAGATATCGTACAGGGCTTCGTTGTCGATGCAAAACGTCTCGTCGCTGTTTTCGACGAGTTGATGGACCGACAGCGTCGCATTATACGGTTCCACGACGACCTCGGACACCTTCGCCGACGGGAGGACCGAGAAAGTCGCCATCATCCTGTCCGGGAATTCTTCGCGCACTTTGGCAATGAGGAGAGTCCCCATGCCGGAACCCGTGCCGCCGCCCAGCGAGTGAGTGATTTGGAATCCCTGAAGACTATCGCACGATTCGGCCTCGCGACGTACGACGTCGAGGACCTGGTCGACTAGTTCTGCGCCCTCGGTGTAATGCCCCTTGGCCCAGTTGTTACCGGCGCCGAATTGGCCGTGAATCATGTTGTCCGGGCGGAAGAAGTCTCCGAGGGGGCCGGAGCGGATCGCGTCCATCGTTGCGGGTTCGAGGTCGACGAGGACTGCGCGGGGAACATATTTCTGCCTGGCGCCCTGCGTTGAAGGCGTTAGCTCGGTTGGAGACAGTGGTAAGGTGTAGGAAACCTCGCTGAAGTAGACGTTGAGACGTTCGGCTTGCTGGGGGCTGTCGCCTCGGAAGCTGACGTAGATGAGTGAGGTGAGCAAGAAGCTTTTTCCAGTGATGAGCACTCACTAGCCTTCGCGGTCTAGGCCATGTTCACCGTGGATGGTCTGCCTGTTGATGATCATGTAAGTACGAGAGGACTGAATGAAGGTTTACCAGGGACCGCACCAGAAGGAAGTTCCAACTTGATTGCCCTACACAAGATCGTGGTTAGCTACCATGTAGGCTTGATGATCAGTTGAAAACGAACTGCGTACACATTGGCCCGTTTGTATCTGGATCTGTTGTTGTGCTTTTGTCAGCAAGAGAACTTTGGTTCCAGGACACTCCAAACTTACGATTTCACGCATGATGGTGTTGAAGATGGTCACGCGCGAGGAAAGTTTTCGCTCAAATCCAAACTCTTGCTGGAAACACGCAAGATGAGTTTTGATGCGATAGGCCCCTTTTATCCAGATTACTCTGTTTGACATAAGTCGAGAACATCACTGGCCCTGCATCCAACATCTAACATCTGATTCGCCGTGACGCTTCGTCCCCTCCGCCGAGTCTTGGCCCAAGATTCTCCGGGCCAGGACATATCGAACAGGCACCCTCGGATTCTGCGTAAAGCTGATGCCTGCTGTATTAAACGACTGCCTGGATGCTTTTTTGAAGCAGCCTAGTCCTTCAAGATATGAAAATCGTTGGGTGATGGTACGGATTGGTAAAATATGGCTGCATTAGCCTATGGGATGAATGAATTATTCCTCGAATTACAAATCTGTACATGGGTGGTGTTATGTTGGACGTCTTTTTACGGTAGTTTTTGTCACTCGGAAAGAATGTTGGTTGCCACAGAAACGCAAAGAAGAACCTTTGTTTCAATCTACATTCGTGCTGTGACATCTGGCTGCCTGGCTTGCTTTGCCGCTTATACTCGCCACCAAGACTTTAGTTTAGGCACCTGCATATGCGCATCGCCCGTCTTTCAATTACAGGAAATTCGGATGACATGATTGTTTCAGGAACTCGGGCGCCTAATCAGGTCCGATGCGCGAACTCTTGACAGACCGTCTCGCCCGGTCGTAGGCTCCGGTCTGACCCGCGACGACTCGCGCGGACCGCCGGCCTCGGGAAGTCGATCCACTACCGATGGATGGCCCCACTCGGCGTACGACTCCGGACGCTCCTTTTTGGCGCGTTTCGGCCAACGTCCCCCCCACAACTCTCTCCGCTCCATCTCGATTGTCGTCCGAGAAGACTCGTACAATCATCATCCTCAACTCAGCATTTCTGTCGGAACCCAATACCCGTGACAGCAATCGTACACACCTTCCCCAAGCCAGCCTCCACTGTGAGGCTTGACTGGGCTGTTCAAGGCCTGGACGCAGCTTTCTTCGATAGCATGATAAGGGGGTTTGAAGTACCAGATTCATAAGGACAGGCTTGATAGTGGTGCGTTATATAGAATAGTGAAATAAGAAAGAGGGGGATATCACTCGACAAAATAATGCACGTAACTGCTGCTGCGATGCCAAGGCCCGAGCCCACCACAAGGGGGTTGTGCTTTACGTCACCAAGGCATAGGGCTTGTCAAAGCAATTCTCCCATGTCCTCTTCCCCGAAGCCCAGAACTTATCCAGGAGCTCCACAGCAATCATGGGCGAGTAGGCTCCTATATCACGACTCATCCCCATCAACTGGTTTACCACAAATGTTCTCCCTGCCGCGGTACCGGTCGCCGCTTCGAATCCGGCCACAATAAGCGGCCACTTGATGCAGTTCTTCGTAAGCGGATCTTCGGCCGCCTTTTCGAGCAAGGAAAATAGACGTTCGTAGTGAATTGTTCTCACGGCTCTCCACCCAGCTGATGAGGGTAGCGCCCTCAGGCTCTGCAGGGACGAGATAGCATACAGAGCGACGGCCGACTGATAGACTTGTGCCATGAGGAGGAATTGTTTCTTCGACTCATCTTTTGTGTCGGACCAAACCTCTGGTGAAAACTCAATGATTCTTTCTAGCAACTCCTCAGCTAAGAAGTGTGGCATGCCCATATCTTCTGTGAGAGTATTTGTCGCGACGAGGAATCGGAGGCGGTTGACAAGGATGACGTCGCAGAAGAGGTCGACAGGACATGGAAGAAGGGGATAATATCCCGTTTCATAAAGCTCTTTCATAGTATCGAGATAGCAAAAGGTCTCTAGTGGATCTGACTGATCATCTGACGGGCTTGTCGAGTTTGCAAAGGTTTCGATTCTAATTCTGTAGTTATTTCCGGCGCTCTCTTGAGATGACCCATTGCCTGCAGAACACAAGGTGGGATAGTCAATTTAAGAGTTGAAAGTGCAAGACTTACATCATGGGGAAGAGTAGCAAAGGTGCCATGTAGGGCGTGTCACGATAGATGGCCACAAGACCACCTCTCATCTCCATTAGGCCCTTGTAGCCATTCATGTGATAGCGCCAATTCGCGGCCGTGGATGAGCCCATCAACTGGGATCCGTCAGCGTCATGTTCGTGTCACGTTGTGGGTGTTTACTGACATCTGCGTACATAAAGACCAACACGCTAACCATGGTCAGGACAGAGCCGCGTGTACTCTCATTGCGGACCTCTTCATTCAGGGCCGTTATCGCCATCGTTCTATGTTGATGAAAGCGAGATCGAACTTCAAAGATGTACGGATCATTCTGCTTCCTTGCGAGCCGGACGATGCGGTGTTCGATAGCCATCGACACCAGTGCGTGTCTAGTGGCTGCCGGCATCATGTGGACATACGACACCGGAATGACCCAAGGGCTGGGCATAAGCTGAGTGGTCGAGAATGAAGGATAAACTGATTCATTCCCTGCAACAGTGCGATTAGATCAGCCGCTGCCGAGTTGGGATATGTCAAGCTCGGGTCTCAAATTGTAAGACTCTTCACAAGCTGCGCTGGGTGTGTACTCACAATACAAGGTGGCCTCTACAACGTCGCAAGTCTCCGTCCGCAACTCATGTCCTGGAAAGATGTGCATAATCTGGGTTCCCACACGCCGCAGCATAATCCTCCGCGAGTTGTCCACGGTCTCCCCAGAAGTCGTGCTTGGCAATGGTTTCTTCTCGGCGGGCTTCTTTCGTTTCCACGTGCGAGTCTTGACTTTCCCAGGGGCCAGCCACGTCAACGGCTTCTTGTCCTCATAGCCGGGACACACGACGCCAGCGGCCTTGCATTTACCGCAAACTGGACGGGTCGCGTCGCAGACCACGCGGCGCCGTTGACATTCCCAACAATATCCTCGCCCGCCTCCGCTGCCATTGGAAGGAGTTTCTGCCTCAACGGCCAAAGCCAGTTGTCGGGAGGTCGAAATCATGGTAGTACGCGGATCTTTTTGGTACGGCTAAAGTCGAGGATCGCAATACGATTTGGGTTATTGCAGGTCGTGCAGCAAACCTCCATGCGCTTTTCTCTTTGGGGACGACTTTCTTAAGTGATCGGACGGTCTCTGTCAGGTGAGGAATGACACCGGTCGGTTGGGACGTGAGATCGAGGGCGGAGCACACGTCTTGGCCAGTCCAATGCCCTGATCGGGTAAGGCGTGCTGCATCCCTACTGTCTGCGCGGAAATCAACCAACCAGGCTTAGAGGGTGGCTTCAAGAAGCTGATTCACATTGGTCGGCTGGTGTGACGGATCTTGGATGTGAGATTCTGTTCACTGGAGGCTCAGACCCTGCCTGCGAGTGGTGGCGACAACGGCGCCTCCGTCAAGGCAGACAGGTTTTCCTATTCAGAGCGAATTTCTTCTACATAAATTGTTGTGATTGGTCAATCTGGACAGGCGCTTGCTGTGGTTCTCATTGCATCGAAATTTCTCCAATCGCCTCAGCCTTACCAATGGAACCGGTGTTTCAGTGAGGCGCAATATAAGCAAGTCGGTAATGAAATGATGGTCATGACAACACTGCGTCCACGAGCCACAACCTGAGGTATGTACGTTTCTTTTCGTACTCCAAGTGAGAATATTGCACACATGAAATCCGGGCTGAGGAGTCAAGGCAGAGAAACAGGGCTTGTAAACTTGCAAATGTCCAGCTGGAGATTGCCCCGGCTTCCACGATGCCGATGATGAGCTCTGAGTGGGCCTCGACCCGCATCGCTTCACAGCACCAACAGTCCTCGATAGTCTAGTGGTGAGGATATCGGCTTGTCACGCCGGGGACCGGGGTTCAATTCCCCGTCGAGGAGTTCATCTTTTGCAGTTTGTGCCTTTTTTCTTCTGGGGCTGTACTTAGGACCTGTGAACACAACCTGGTCTTGCTGGACGTGCAATATTTGTGAAAATTGAACAAATTTTGAATAGAAGTTCACCCACTATTTTACAGCCCTTAGCTGTAGCTGAAATATTAACCGACAGCCGCGAGTGCTGTTAGATATCACCTTCTGAACAAGCACCAGCGTATTTGCCGTTGGTTCGTTTGTAGAACCAAGTGGACTGCTCATCATCATCAATCAGCAAACTCGCTCGTTCCCTCACTGGACTTGCAGTTCACGAAAACAACACTTTGTTGAGCTAGCTCATATATCAGCAAGAGCTATCTCATTGGCCGTAATGAATCTGTGATATCTGGTGCAGATGAAGATGAGCCAAGATATTCCCGAGATGAAGTCGTCGCTGACATGACGTCTTACTGTGCTTTTTTGACGGCATTGTTTCCCGACCCTGTAGCCATCCGCCACCTTGGTAACGGCGGTTGGAAACACATCTACAGAGACTGGATGAGGCTTTTCCGACTTCATAAGAAAGGTACAGTGATTGACCTCATGAAGAATATCACACGTATCCAACGGGATCGAAAAGACGACTTCGAACCGTAGATGATCTAGGTCAGAACAACCATAGTTGACCGCGCAGGAGACCGCGCCTTTACACTGACTGACGAGTCAGTGAGAGACATGCTGTTCGAACTGGTGGGCGGTGAAGTTCCACCGCACGTCAATGTGCTGGCGCATCATCCTCCCGGCCACGACGGCCACACCATCTTCGTCGACACAGAGCGCGGGACCATGCTCCTCGCAGACTGCCAAATTGGCCCCAAGCTAACTAAGCTATCGCAATTCGTAAGTCTTCATCGGCGACAACGAGCTTTTACTCAGATCAGAACTCAAATTCATGTGGTGTTTGCAAAGGACAAAGGAGAACACCCGAAGCTTGCCACGTAGGCAGTCTCTGGTTGCTTTATAAAATGGGGGATATGTTGGAAACTTTCGAATTCGTATGTGCAAAGAGCCTCTTGGAATTCCTCACTTCGATCCAGTCTGTGCGTCCTGATGTTTTAATTAGTCTGGCTCAGATTGCTATCCGTTGAAGCAGGTTGAGTTTGATTATCAACAAGACGATGGCAAACACAACCATCAGACTTATCGAGAAGGGGGGCTTCTTACAAGAAATCATGACTGAGAAAGGTGCATAGAAAGATTAGAACTTACAATGGCAAGGCGTTCTTCCACATCAGACCAGTGACAGGCAAGAGGAAACATAAGGATATTTCAGAGTAGCTCAATTTCAAAGGGCGTATCCTATAAACAACACATAGGTCTAGAAAACGCACATAACATACACACAAAGGAAAGAAAGAAAGCTAAAAAGCTTTATAAGCGGGCGGCATGTATTAGAGGTGAGAAGGCTAGGTTGGAAGTTTGATAAAAAGATATACAACATATTAAAAGGATCATAATTACTAATTCTGCAAGTGCAGACAGCGGACTTCGGGTTTTGTGAATTCCAGCTCATTGCGCCGATGGTTTAGTGGTAAAATTCTCCGTTGCCACCCAGCAGTGTCGGGGAGCCGGGGGTTCGATTCCCCCCTCGGCGCAAGCCAAATGTTTTTTTTAATATCTCAGGATCAGCATCCATCCCTCTTGCACAGTCGACTTTCCTAGCAGTTGTGCTGTGAAGCGGAAACATTGAGGGTCCTGTCGCCTATATTATGCGCTTGGGACTCTATGCGCGATAGATATATATATGTTTTGTGCTTAGGTCTAAGTAGGTGCGTATTGTACATCGACGCGCCAGGAACTTTATGTGTAAGGTCGACAATGCAGATAGCGAACCAGAGTCATGCTACTACCCCGGTCTCAGCGGAGGCGGGTTGACTTTGTTGTAGTGGCTTCTTCTGTTGCCTTGTGGCACCCCGCAATGTTCAGCCACGAGGGGGTAATTACACTGTCTCACATAAATTAGTTCGAGTGGCTTGCTTGCGACGTTGAGATAGAATTGGCCCTCTGAACAGCGTCGGTATCGCATCCGGGACGTTTGTCTGAGGTGATTTTGGGTTGCAGCTTCATCCAGCATTTCTTGCTATCGGCAGATGATGCCTAATAGTCGTGCCATGATCGAAATTAATTGCCTTTTCGACCTTGATTTTCCCACAACCGCGCCAAGCTCCGTCGCAGTCGGCGACTTTTTGAAATTTCATCTGCTGCTTACTAGGTCTTTCAATTTCTTAGTCACATACTTCTACACCCCTTGCTTCAGGGTTTCTCTTGCGAAGGCTTCGGAGATGATCGTTCTATCAATAGTCACTATCATGCACGTCGGGTTTAAAAGGACGACGCAGTCGACACCATAAGCTGAGTTACAGCAGCTAACAATTAGGCTTTGGCTTGAAGTCCAAGACCGCGTCGGTGCTGAACGATATGAGATGGAGGCGGATCATTATCAAGCTCTGACGAGAACTCAATAACGCCGGCTGTACGGAGACACGGCACGACAGGATCGGATCAGTCAGACGAAATGCACACCCAGGTCTTCTTTCGAACGGTTTCGACGACGGGATGCCTATCGTCCACAGCCCGCAGATTCTCACTGCTCACGGGGGGCCGTGCTAGATACTTACGGAAATCTCAATTCCTTGCAGCCCTGCTAACCCATCCCCACTGGCGCCGGACGGGGCGGGGATTACCTTCTCGTCCCACTTGAGTTCACCAGGGATAGGAACCGCCTAAAACCGACCCTGAAGGTTGCGGCCTCGAAACCCGTGTCTGCTTTCGGGAACCGGTCTCGGGAGAGCTGCCAGCGCGACAGTCCGGCGCCGAGTCGCCGAAAACCTGAATGGAGCGTGCTAAGCATGAGCAGTGATGGTTTTGTTCCAACGTCCGATTGACAGTCTTGGACTTGACCCTGGGTCAGCGTGTGCTCAGTGAGAAAATCATTAACCCACTTCAGCCCCATGTGTCATTCGCGGGTGCAACCTCCAGGCCGGGATATTCAGACTTCGAATTACGCAAGAATACACAGGCTTGCGCTGGCGATTGTGGATATACCTGTACGCTTTGACTATTGACAAGTCTGGTTGCGACGACTCTATCCGACGCCCGAGTCTCCACATCGAGATATTAGATCGTCGGGTTCGTTGGGAGCGCGTAGACGGAACCACATGAGGCCATGCAAAGGTCTCAGACTTGAAGGAATCGAGAAAAAGAATTAGACCTTTCATTATCATTATCCATCGTAATACCTGACCAATATCAACGCATAAAAGCACAATTCAAGGGCAGGCAGGTTGGCTGCTGCCTCCACTGCCGGGTATCTGATGGCGCTCGCATCTCATGAGGCTCCCCCTCCCCTAGCACCGTAGGAAGCGAAAGCTCCTTCCGAGCTACGCTTTCTTGTAATGTGACGGCACCCCCACCTCAGGGCGACCGCTTGCCTGCTCTTGACGTCGAGGCCTCGCTGTTGGCGTCTTCTTCCGAAACCCAGGATTCATTTCTCTTCTGAATGCCCGGTTCCAAGGGTATATCGCTGTGGTCGCTCTTAACAGATGGCCGGCGTTCTGAAGTGATGTACGCGTCGGTGGCACCGGGGCCGGCATTGTCGCCACGCAACCTGCTGTTGAGATATGCAGATCGGGATTGGGAATTCGCGTACGAGTTGGCGTAGCCGGAGGGATGCGACTGTGGTGGTTTCTCCCCGAAGAAGTAGAAGAAAATAGATCGGGATAAGGCGAGATTTCCAGCAATGATACCCAGGTAGAGCTCGAGATTGGACCAAATGGCTGTC
Organism: Colletotrichum ledebouriae; assembly: GCA_036785755.1. NCBI lineage: Eukaryota > Fungi > Ascomycota > Sordariomycetes > Glomerellales > Glomerellaceae > Colletotrichum > Colletotrichum ledebouriae. The sequence goes on from JAVHLU010000079.1 coordinate 52,815, forward strand.
ACGGCGTAGACGTCTGGTCGTATCAATGTTAGCTACTAAATCAGAGAGACCCTCCAGACAACCGGTGGCTTACAACTCAAGTCATCGGTGACCAGGCCGAGCGATGAGGCTCTGGCGATGCCAAACCCAGTGGCGCTGTATCACGTTAGCTAAGAACATACCGCCATCGGAGCAGAACATCTTACATCAAACCCAGACTCATGAGTCCACCGACCAATATTTTTGTTGTCAAGGGGATCCGGACTTGCCAAACGACAGCGAGGGGCAAGAATGAGCAGAGCAAGTCGGTTAGTACAGAGTAGGCTGATCGTGTTAGCGCCGTGATTCGTATGGTCGAATGAGCCGTTATTGACTGACAAATACTCAAGTAAATTGCGTAAATCCAGATCTTTGCGTCCCAGCACTTGCCCACTCCAGTCCAGTAAGCCTCCACGGGGTCGCACTCAGCCAGCAGAATGACAATGACGCCAAAGTTGGTGACAATCAGCCCACCCATGACCGACCACAGAAACCACTTCATCCTGCTGGAATCTTTGATGCGCAAGAGCAACAGCATGATCGAGCACTTGAGCAAGCAGATGCTGGCGAAGAGAAGAATCTGCCCGAACCAGCCCAGCATGTTATTGTTAACGTACTTCTCCTCAGAGATGTACCACCTGTGCCTTCCATTTCCCGTCGCGCCCTGCGCACATTGCACACCAAATCTCACGATGCCGAGACTGGCGGTTATCGCCATCACGTAGTCGTCCCATCCTAGGTGTCGTAGCGCAAAGCGCACATATAACCGTAACGCCGTTGTGAATATAATGAAGAAGATGAGCACGGCGGATGTCGTGCGGGATAGGGCCTACCTGCGTAGTCACGTGCGGTCCTACCCGCTCCGGAGCTGGTATATATATCCCTTTAGTTCACATACCCCTATTTAGAGAGACTTCTTCTATAGTTAGTTCTATAGATACCTATATATATACTCCTTTATTATAGACTTTATCCTATATACCCTTCCTTATAATAACCTTCCCCTTAAGCGCTTATAGCTATTATAATAATTATAAGCCTAGCTCTTAGCTAGTTTAACTTTGCTTATAATACGCTCTCTTATATAACCCCTAATATATTATAATAGCTTTAGGTGCTCCTTTTAGCCCTCCTCTTAGCCCTCTATTTAACCCCTCTTTATTACTAATATAGCGCTTTAACCTAACCCTTCTACTACCTAGCTATATATATATACTTATTATCTCTCTAAGCTATATAACTAGCTTGCGTAGTATTTATAGCTTTGCTTCTATACCCTTTAGGTAAGTATATAGGACTATATTAACCTAAGTAGTTAACCTATACCCGACCTTATATATTATATAGCGCGCCCTCTAATAATGAATAAGCTTACTACGTAGCGTAATAAGGAAGCTAATAAGACCTATATTTATAAGTATTATAAATACGCTATATAGCGCTATATATATTAAAACTTAAATAATATAGAGCCCCTACCTCTACTACTTCTTATAGTTAATAATATTTATAATAAGTATACTATATATATAGCTAACTATAATATCTCTAAGGAGACCTAAAAGTCTCTCCTTAGTAGCTACTATAATATTTAGAACTTTATATATTATATTATTAACCCCTTATTACTTATAGTTATTTAAAATAACCTTATAGCTATTAAGAATACCTCCCTCTAATCCCTTATATAAGCGCTTAAGTAGTTAATTACCCCTATAAACCTCGCTATAGTTATTACTATTTAAAATAAATACCTTTATATTCTAAAGTAAGTAAATACCTCTATATTACTAGATACCTAGTATTAGTAATAATATATTATATATAAGCGCGCGAGGTTACTTAAGATCCTTAAAATCTAGGGGGTTATTATAACTAAGCGCTTCCTTAAGGTAATTAGTACAAGGGGTTAGACCTAAGTTTATTTAATAAGAGGTCGCTATAATACTATTTATTTAAGCTAAAGAGGAAAAGGGGAAGTTTTCCTCTCTAGTAGAGATTTTATTAGTCTATAGGGAATAACTAGGTAAGCCCTAGGTAAGCCCTAAGTAGCTCCTTAAGGTAGTAAACCTAAGTAGAAGCCTAGGTAAGCTTAACCTAGGTATAGCTTATAATACTATCCCCCCTCCTAGCTAGTCCCCCCCTAGGTATAAGCTAAGTTATTATTATTATTTATAACTAGTCTATATAGGGCTTTATACCTATCTACTATAGTAATCTCTATAATAGCCTCTATAAGCTCCTAGGTAAGCTCTATATACCTCTCCTATTTAACTAGGACCTTATACCTCTACTCTTACCTAACTACTTTCTATTATACTATATATATCTCCTCTATATACTACTTAAATTTGCTATTATTAGCTATAATAAGTAGTAGCTAGGGGTCTATCTTTATTTATATAGGTAAGGGGTTCTCTAGTACCCTCTAGAGGAGGTCTATATAAAACCTTAGGTAGATATTACTAGGTATATCTAACTTAATAATATATATACTTAGGACTCTAACTACTATATATTTATAATATAATTATAATAGCTTCTTACTAGGCCTAGGGCTTTTATAGTTAGCTATTAAAAGCTAAACCTTATTACTTACTTAGTACTCCTCTATAGGTATCCTATACTAGTTTATATTCTCCTTGCTATATTATTAAATAGCTATAATACTTACTTAGATAAAGTCTATTACCTCCTATAGTCTTATTACTAGGAGGGTAGCTACTATATCCCTAGAGGGGGCTTCTTCTATTATATTATTTACTATAGGTATAGGGTTAGTATAGTACCTATATTCTAAGAAGAATAGCAAGAGCCTAGTTATACTACTAACCTTATTATATAGCGCTAGCTAGGTAGTAAGTAAGAGCTACCCCTAGTTATCCTATAACTAGGTTATAAATATATATAAGATAGCTTATATCTCCTAGTTTTACTTCTTAATATTACTATTAGTTTATAAGTAGTATATAGTACTTAATAGCCTCCTTATATTAATAAGGTAGTAGAATTTAGCCTAGAAGTAGCTTATCTAGTTAGACCCTTAATTCCTAATAATATTTTATAAGAACCTATAGAATTAGAAGTAGGAGGTAAGGAACTAGTAGGTATAAGCTTCTATCTCTATAGTACTTATCTCCTCTAGTATTACTAACTTACCTAGCTTATTTATTATAACTTATAAGTATTAGCTAGTATTATCCTTTATAAGTAGTAAGTTTATAATAAAGTCTATTAAGAGGTCTAAGTATAACTAGGTAGGTACTAGTAGGGGCTTTAAGAAGCCCCTCTTAGCTTACCTCTAGATATATATCCCTCTATAGATATTATAGTTCCTTAAAAATCTCTATACTATTTATAATTATCCTAGCTAATAGAACTACTAGCTTACTATTTCTAGTATACTATTATAGCTTAGGTAAGTAGTTATACTTAAGTTATAGCTCTATTAGATAATCTTTATATAAAGCTCCCCTAGTAGGTTATTATTATCCTCCCTACTAAGTACCTATAGCCTCCCCCTAAATATTAGTCTCTCTTAACTATTAATATTATATTTACTAATTTAAACCTTAGCTTTTATATCTAATAAGAAGCTCTAAAGCTAGTAAGTAACTACGTAGTATATAGCTTTATATATTATATCCTTTTTTATAGTTTCTAGCTATAATACTTATAGTTTAGGGTTGCTATTAAAGACTATAGTATCTAGGATATCAGTATAGCCCTTCTAACTTCTCCTTACTAAGGGGCTAACTATAGGGTCCCCGCAGGGGTAGGTGCGGTTTAGTATTAGCTATAAGACCCTCTCTTATTTCTACTTATTATTCTACCCTTATAGCGCGTCCTACTCCCTCTAAGAGAGGGTATTAGGGGCTACTACTTCCTTATTAGAGTAGTATTTAATAGTAAAGTTATACTAAGATAGCTCCTCTATTTACTAGCTCTAGTACTCTATAAAGCGCTACTTCTTTATAAAGTATTTAAGCTTCTAGTAGTTAGTTAGTACCTTAAAGGTAGTTATATTATATAGCTCTACCCTCTATATATATAGGTAAGAAAGGATTACTAAGAGCTCCTTATTCTAAATAGGGTAGTTATACTCTGCGGGTAAGAGCTTCTATAAGTAGAATACTATAGGATACTAGGTACCCTCTAGGTTAACTTATAAGAATACCTCTCTTAATATAAATCCTAAATAATTAGTTTTAATAATAGTTTTATCCTCTAGATTAAACTAGTAGAGTATTAGCTAGGTATTAAAAAGCTACTTAAGCTCTAAGAAGGCTTATTCTTAATTATCTCCCTATTAGAATATTATATTCTTTCTAATAAGTAATATAAATAGCTTAATAATATCCCTATATTCTAGTATAAATATATTATAATAATTTATAAACCCTAGGAAGCTCTAGACCCCCTTAAAGGAGGTAGGGGGTAACTACTTAGTAATTACTTAGAGTTTCTTAGGATTATAAGAGAGACCCTCTCTTATTATTATAATAAACTTTATATACTTAACCCTCTTAATTAAGAACTTATACTTTATAGAGTTAAGATTTAAGCTTATATCTACTAGCCTCTAGAGGACCTCCTAGACCTTCCTCTTATAGTCTTCCCTCGTTCTATTAGAGTAAATTAATATATTATTTATATAAGTAGTAATAGAGTTATTAAAGAAGTTTTATAAAATATTATTAATATATTACTAGAAGCTAGTAGGGGTATTAGTTAAGTTAAATAAATAAATTATTTACTTAAATAACTTATACTAAGTATAAAATATAGTTCTCTCTTAGTATTCCTTTATTACCCTTAACTTATAGAAAGCTACTACTATATCTAGCTTAATATATTACTTAGCTATACTTACTTAGTATAATATCTTAGAGATTAATAAGAGGGGGTAGTAGTCTTTTTTTATAATTATATTAAAAGCCTTATAATTAATATAAAAGTAAATTCCCCTACCTAGCTTCCTTATAAAGAGTATTAATACTCTAGTAAGTAAGCTACTAGCTTTAATAAACCCCTTATCTAGGAGGTCTTATAGGGCTTTTTTTAATACTAGTAGCTCTTCTCTTAATATACTATAGAGAGGGCTCTAGGGGAGTAATAGCTCCCTCCTATCTAATCTTAGTATAAGGTTAATTTAGTAGTTTACTCCTAGTTACCTAGGGGGTAATAAGTAAGCCTTATTAGGGTTAAATAGGTTAAAAAACTCCCTTAAGACCTAGTTTAATAGATAGTATTATTAATCCTCTTTTAGTTCTAAGTTTAAGGCTTTCTTAATATTAGATAAGCTAATAGCTTATATTAATACTTCTTTAGTACTCTCTTAGTATTTACTCTATTATCTTACTAGGTATTAGTAAATTATAGAGAATAAGGGTATATTAAAGAACCTCATAGCCCTTATTTCCTTTATAAGGGGAGTTTCTTCTTAATTCTTTAAGTATAGCCTAACTTATCCCTTCTTATAATATACTTAGTAAGTTATAATATTATAAATAACCTAGCTTTATTCTATCTAAGGGCGCCCTAAGAGGATATTAGAGTCTAGGCTATTAACTATATATATAAAGATATACTAGGTATAGCTACTTATTTCTAAGTTAAATACTACTATACTTAGTATATTACTTAGTAATAATCCGCTAAGTATATACCCTCTTATAGGTTAGTATCTCTTCTTAATATATAAAAAGTAAAGGTATTAGGCTAGGGAAAGGTTAGTTATTATATAGATATTACTCCTAATATCTACTAGAGCGTAAGCTAAATATCCTCTATTAACTCTAACTTAAAGAATAATAAGCTTATTTTTAGCTAGTTATTCCTATTTATATTCTTTCTCACTTAATATCTCCTTTTTAGTAAGCTCTAGGGTCTAATTTCGCTCTAGAGTTAGTCTTTTTCTCTCTTCTTATTTTCTTTTAAAAAGTTAGTTACTACTTAGTAGTTATTTATTACCTTATAATATATTATTCCCTCTTTTAAAGTCCTTACTTTTATATCCCTATATAGCTAGTCCTCCTTACTAGGGTAGTACTAGGTAATATAATCTCTAGCTCTATAAGTATAATAGGTATAGGGGTTCCTTATACCCTTCTAAGGTTATTAATATTATACTAGGGAGGTACCTAAGGAGAATCCGGAGTTTTAGTAGTTATAGTATCTTATTTCCTTAACTTATAAGATATATATAGCTCTAGTTATATAGATATCCCCTTTAGTATCCTTAGTAATAAGTTTCTAGTAGGTTACTAGGTAGTTATTAGTAGCCTTTAATAACCTCTATATGGCCTCTGGCTACTGCATAGTGATTTTACCTGCTTAAGTGCAACAGACCTTCTAACTCCGCGCCTCCTGACAATACACAGCCTTCGGTCACGTGATCTTACTAACCACCTTTCCTAACCATAGCCGCACTTATACGTGCCTATAGCCTCACGATCTTTAACTTCATATTAATAATAACGTGGTTTTTGATTATTTAAGTACGGGCAGACTAGAAAACTATCGACTTTTCCTCTCGCGCACTACCCGCGCTGCTATTAAATACTGCCTCTATTACCGCTTCGTCCGCTAGAAGTTGTTACTATCTTTACTATACCGTCGTTAGTAACGCTCTCTCTATTAGTTAGCGCAAGCCGTACTCACCGACGTTTAAGCCCTAATAGGCCTAGGCTGCCTAAGCTGCCTCTACCTTAGTAATGCGGAGGACCTGCTCGAAGAAGGGCTACTCTATAGGGTATATAATAACTTACTAAACTTCTACTACTAAGTTTACTTACTTAGCTCTAATACTATTACGCCTTATAGAGTCCCCTATAGGGGTATTAAAGTAAGCCTTCTTAAGGGCTATACTAATAATATACTCTCTATATATAGCGGAGTAGTTAATAAAAGAGCAGGTTTTATTAATTATATCGAGGCTAAACTCTCTAGCGATCCCCTCTATATTATTTATACTAAAAGGCGTGCCTCGCTTAGGCTTAGCGTATTTATATATAGGGTTTAGTATTAATATAGTTAAGGGATAAGGATAAGGATAAGGGAGAGGTATAAGGCCCTACTCGTAGAGCTTCTTATACTTCTAGCTATAAGAACCTCTTAGGAAAGACCTCTTTAGTTAAGGAGTTACCTCTTATATAGTAGCGTTTACCTTACTAGAAGGTCGACTTTTTAAGTTAAGGAGTTATCTTATATAGTAGCTTTTATAGCACCTTACTAGAAGGTTTAGCGAGGGCGTTTCTAGGCTATAAGAGCCTTAGTAGCCTGTTTAGCTCCGATATAATTAGCCCTAGTATAGCGCGCGTCCGACTTTATGTAGTAATATTTAGAGGGTTTGCTTATAAGTAGTAGGAATATATAGGGTTCCTATATTATTTTCCTTAACTAGTAGAGGGTATAGGTTAAAATACCTATATAGTATTTCCCGAATTATGCCTGCGAACTAAGTGAATTTGTTATAGTCTTTTTGCAAAGGGGCTGCGGCGTAATTCCGAGCTTAATAACCTCTATATTTCCTACTAGGACCTCCACTATATATTACTTATTACTATAGTATTAAGCTTAATTAAAAAAAGAACTAGTTTCTATATTTATAACAAAGATCTATAAATCGATCTAAGAGTTCATCTCCCCCTTAGCTTCTTTATTAATAGTATTAGAAGGTCCCCGGGGCTTTTATAATAAACTATCCGCTATTATATTCTAAGTATATAGATATATTATATTTTAAAGTCAAATATTTAAATCTATATAATCTAGCGAATAATGAGGGCTCCTAAGAGGTCTATAGCTACTCTATCAAGTTATATAACTAATATCTAAGCGTTTATCTCTAGAATAAAGTATTATTTATATAAATAGTTATATACCCTCTTTAAAGCTTAGCGCTCTACCTTCTATATAATACTCTAGACCTTTGGGAGCTAGCTACTATAGTTAGCTAGTAGGTTAATAGTAATTAGCTAATCCCTTGGCCTAGGGGTAAGAAAGGCCTCTAGAAGTAAGATCTAGACTTAGCTAAGCTAGTTTATATTACTTATATTAGCTAGTATCTATTTAAATCTTAGTAGGAAGGTTACTAGGGATTCGTTCTCTTTCTACTGGAGGGTTTATAATTAGGCTATAGCTTATAACTAGATATTTAGGTCTTTATATATCTAGTCTAGGTAGGTTACAAAGTCCTTAGGGTTATATTTCCCTCTACTCCCCCTAGCTCTATTGAGCTCGGAATTACGCCGCAGCCCCTTCGCAAAAAGACTATAACAAATTCACCTAGTTCGCAGGCATAATTCGGGAAATACTATATAGGTATTTAACCTATACCCTCTACTAGTTAAGGAAAATAATATAGGAACCCTATACGTTCCTACTACTTATAAGTAAACCCTCGCATAAAGTTAGACCCGCGCTATACTAGGGCTAATTATATTAGAGCTAAACAGGCTACTAAGGCTCTCGTAGCCTAGAAACGCCCTTACTAAACCTTCTAGTAAGGTATTATAAAAGCTATTATATAAGATAATACCTTAACCCAAAAGGTTAACCTTCTAGTAAGGTGCTAAAGGTGCTACGAACGCCACTATATAAGAGGTAACTCCTTAACTAGAGAGGTCTTTCCTAAGAGGTTCTTATAGCTAGAAGCATAAGAAGCTCTGCTACGAGCAGGGCCTTCTGCCTCTCCCTTATCCTTATCCTTATCCTATACGAAGTCCTAGGTATACCTATAACCCACGATAAATCCTTAACTATATTAGCACTAGACCCCGTATATAAATATACTAAGCCCGAGCGAGGCACGCCCTTTAGTATAAATAATATAGAGGGGATCGCTAGAGAGTTTAGCCTTAATATAATTAATAAAACCCGCTCCTTTATTAACTACTCCGCTATATATAGAGAGCGTATTATTAATATAGCCCTTAAGAGGGCTTACCTTAATACCCCTATAAGGGACTCTATAAGGTATAATAGTATTAGAGCTAAGTAGGTAAACTTAGTAGTAGAAGTTTAGTAGGTTATTATATACCCTATAGAGTAGCCCTTCTTTAAGCAGGTCCTCCGTATTACTAAGGCAGAGGTAGCCTAAGTAGCCTAGGTGAATATTAATAAGTATAGCTTATACTAACTACTTTAATATAGAGAGAGCGTTACTAATAATAGTATAGCTACGAAGGCGTTAGCTAACCTGATTAAATAAGAGGATTATAAAGATAGTAATAACTTCTAGCGGATAAAGCGGTAATAGACGTAGTATTTAATAGCAGCGCGGGTAGTACGTAAGAGGAAAAGTTAATAGTTTCGTAGTCTATTAAATAATTAAAAACCACGTTATTATTAATATGAAGTTAAAGATCGTGAGGCTATAGGCATATATAAGTATAGCTATGGTTAGGAGAGGATCACGTGACCGAAGGCTATGTATTATTAGGAGGCGCGGAGTTGGAACGTCTATTGTACTTAAGCAGGTAAAATCACTATGTAGTGGCTAGAGGCCCCCCTAGCTCTATAGAAAGTAGAGACTACTTACTAAGCTATAATATCTAAGTAAGAGTTAATAAGGTATTATACCTCTATATCTATAGTATAGAACGCCTTATTTATAGTAACCCTATACCTTATTTATTATACCTAGGTAGTATATTCCTTCTACTTACTTAAAAACTTTAGGGGTAGGAGTAGTAGCTTCTAATATATTATACTAGGTTTTACTAGTACCTTACTAGTAATACTTATAGGGGTTTATATAGCTACGTATTAGCTATTCCCCTGCTTAACCTCCTATAACTATTACTAGAGGGACTCTATTACTACTACTAAATTAGCTTATAATAGCTTATCTTAAGTTTTAGCTATATTATTATTAACTATCTTACTCACTAATAGGGAGTAGCGCTTAACTTATTATTATTATTATAGTAGTAAGCTTAAATATATAAGGGGTTAGACCTAAGTTTATTTAATAAGCAGTTATTATAATACTATTTATTTAAGCTAAAGAGGAAAAGGGGAAGTTTTCCTCTCTAGTAGAGATTTTACTAATCTATAGGGAATAACTAAGTAAGCCCCGGGTAGGCCCTAAGTAGCTCCTTAAGGCGGTAAACCTAGGTAGAAGCCTAGGTAAGCTTAACCCGGGCGTAGCCTATAATAATTAGTAGATATATAGCGCCTATATAAGCTCATAATACACTTATTAAGGTTATTATAGCTAAATAGACTAGCGTAAAGCTACGCGCCCTTATTAAGATAGCTTTAATATTTAGCGCCCTTATTACCTAGTAGTTAAAGTAGCTTAGCGCCCTTATAGGTATATTTATTATATTAATAAGTATACCTAAACCTACCCCTATTAAAAACTCTATAATAAAGCGAGATAATAGTAGGGATTATATATAATACCCCTATAAGTATACTTACTATTAGCTAGTATAATATTATAATTATTATAGGCTACCCCTAGTTTAAGCCTACCTAGGCTTCTACCTAGGTTTACTACCTTAGGGAGCTACCTAGGGCTTACCTAGGGCCTACCTAGGTATTCCCTATAATCTAGTAAAATCTCTACTAGAGAGGAAAACTTCTCCTTTTCCTCTTTAGCTTAAATAAATAATATTATAATAACTTCTTATTAAATAAACTTAGGTCTAACCGCTTATATATTTAAGCTTATTATTATAATAATAATAATAAGTTAAGCGCTACTCCCTATTAGTTAGTAAGATAGTTAATAATAATATAGCTAAAACCTAAGATAAGCTATTATAAGCTAATTTAATAGTAATAATAAAGTCCCTCTAGTAATAGTTATAAGAGGTTAAATAGGGGAATAGCTAATATATAGCTATATATACCCCTATAAGTATTACTAGTAAGGTACTAGTAATACCTAGTATAATATACTAGAAGCTGCTATCCCTATCCTTAAAGTCTTTAAGTAAATAGAAGGAATATACTACCTGGGTATAATAACTAAGGTATAAGATTATTATAAATAGGGCGTTCTATACTATGGAAATAGAGATATAATACCTTATTAACTCCTACTTAGATATTATACCCTAATAAGTAGTCTCTACTTTCTATAGAGCTAGGGGAGGCGGGGGGAAATATAACCCTAAGGACTTTATAGCCTACCTAGACTAGATATATAAGGACTTAAATATCTAGTTATAAGCTATAGCTTAATTATAAACCTTCTAATAGAAAGAGAATAAATCCCTAGTAAACTTCCTATTAAGATTTAAATAAATACTATTTAATATAAGTAATATAAACTAGCTTAATTAAGTCTAGATCTTACTTTTAGAAGCTTCTCTTACCCCTAGGTTAAGAGATTAGCTAATTATTATTAACTTACTAGCTAATTATAATAACTAGCTCTTAAGGGTCTAGAGTATTATATAGAAAGTAGAGCGCTAGAAGATCTCTAGTAACTACCTAATAACCTACTAGAGACCTACTATTAAGGATATTAAGGTGGATATTTATATAACTAGAGCTATATATATCTTATAAGTTAAGGAGGTAAGATATTATAACTATTAAAACTCTAGGTCCTCCTTAGGTACCTCCCTAGTATAATACTAATAGCTTTAGAAAGGTATAAGGGACCCCTATACTTATTATACTTATAGAGCTAGAGGTTATATTACCTAGTACTACCCTTATAAGGATAACTAGCTACTTAGGGTTATAAGAATAAAGACCCTAAAGGAAGAACTAGTATATTATAAGGCTATAGATAACTACTAGGTAGTAATAAACTCCTTAGAAGAAGATAAGGAGTTAGGAAAAGACTAATACTAGAGCGAAATTAGGCCCTAGAGCTTACTAAGGAGGAGATATTAATTTAAAAAGAATATAAATAGGAATAACTAGTTAATAATAAGCTTATTATTATTTAAGTTAGAGTTAATAAGAAATATCTAGCTTATACCCTAGTAGATATTAAGAGTAATATATATATATAATAATTAATCTTTCCCTAGATTAATACCTTCGCGTTTTATATATTAAGAAGAGATACTAACTTATAAGGGGGTATATACTTAGTAAACTATTACTAAGTAATATACTAGGTATAATAGTATTTAACCTAGAAATAAGTAGTTATACCTAGCGTATTTTTATATATATAGTTAATAGCTTAGACCCTAATATCCTCTTAGGGCGCCCTTAGATAAAATAAAACTAGGTTATTTATAATACTATAGCTTATTAAGTATATTATAAAAGGGATGAGTTAGGCTATACTAAAAGGATTAAGAGGAAACGCCCCTTATAAAGGAAATAAGGGCTATAAGGTTCCTTAATATACCCTTATTCTCTATAATATATTAATATTTAATAAGATAATAAGGTAAGTACTAGGAGGGTATTATAGAAGTATTAGTATAAGCTATTAGCTTAATTAATATTAAGAAAGCCTTAAACCTAAAACTAAAAGAGGATTAATAATACTATATACTAAGCTAGGTCTTAAGGCAGTTTCCTAACCTATTTAACCCTAATAAGGCTTATTAATTACCCCCTAGATAACTTAGAGTAAACCACTAGATTAACCTTATATTAGGACTAGATAGAAAGGAGCTACTACTCCCTTAGGGCCCCCTTTATAATATATCAAGAGAAGAGCTACTAGTATTAAAAAAGACTCTATAAGGCCTCCTAGATAAGGGGTTTATTAAAGCTAGTAGCTTACTTGCTAGGGTATTAATACTCTTTATAAAGAAGCTAGGTAGAGGAATTCCCTTTATATTAATTATAGGGCCCTTAATATAATTATTAAGAAAGACTACTACCCCCTCCTACTAATCCCTAAGATATTATACTAAGTAAGTATAGCTAAGTAGTATACTAAGCTAGATATAGTAATAGCTTTCTATAGGTTAAGGGTAGTAGAGGAGTATTAAGAGAGAACTATATTCTATACCTAGTATAAGTTATTTAAGTAAGTAATCTACTTATTTAGCTTAACTAGCGCCCTTACTAGCTTCTAGTAATATATTAATAGTACCTTATAAGACTTCCTTAATAACCTTATTACTATTTATATAATAATATATTAATTTACTCTAATAAAATAAAAGAAAAGTATAAGGGGAAGGTCTAGGAGGTCCTCTAGAGGCTAGTAGATATAGAGCTAAACCTTAACCCTATAGAGTATAAGTGATTAGTTAAGGGGGTTAAGTATATAAGGTTTATAATAATAATAAGAGAGGGTTTTTCTTCTAACCCTAAGAAACTCTAGGTAATTACTAAGTAATTACCCCCTACCTCCTTAAAAGGGGTCTAGAGCTTCCTAGGGTTTATAAACTATTATAATATATTTATACTAGAATATAGGGATATTATTAAACTACTTATACTACTTATTAAGAAGAATATAACGTTCTAATAAAGAGATAACTAAGAATAAGCTTTCTTATAGCTTAGGTAGCCTTTTAATACCTAGCTAGTACTCTACTAATTTAACTTAGAAGATAAGATTATTATTAAAACTAACTATTTAAGATTTATATTAAGAGAGGTATTCTTATTAGTTAACTTAGAGAGTACTTAGTATCCTATAGTATTCTACTTATAGAAGCTCTTACCTATAGAATATAACTACTATATTTATAATAAAGAGCTCCTAGTAGTTCTTTCTTATTTATATATATAGAGAGTAGAGCTATATAATATAACTACTTTTAAGGTATTAACTAATTACTAGGGGCTTAAATATTTTATAAAGAAATAGTACCTTATAGAGCGCTAGAGCTAGTAAGTAGAGGAGCTATTTTAATATAACTTTATTATTAAATACTACCCTAGTAAGGAAGTAGTAGCCCCTATTACCCTCTCTTAGAGAGGATAGGATATATTATAAGGGTAGGATAATAAGTAGAAGTATAGGAGGGTCTTATAGCTAATACTAAACTACGCTTACCACTATAGGGACCCTATAGCTAGCCCCTTAGTAAGGAGAAGTTAGAAAGGCTATACTAACGTCCTAGATACTATAATCTTTAATAATAACCCTAAACTATAAGCGCTATAGCTAGAAACTATAAAGAAGGATATAATATATAAAGCTATATATTATATAATTACTTACTAGCTTTAGAGCTTCTTACTAGATATAAAAGCTAAGGTTTAAATTAGTAAGTATAATATTAATAGTTAGAAGAGGCTAACGTTTAAGGGGAGGCTATAAGTACCTAGTAGGGAGGAGAATAATAACCTACTAGGGGAGCTCTATATAAAGATTATTTACTAGAGCTATAACTTAAGTAAAACTACTTACCTAGGCTATAATAGTATACTAGAAATAATAAGCTAGTAGTTCTACTAGCTAGGATAATTATAAATAGTATTGAGATTTATAAGGAATTATAATATCTATAGAGGGATATATATCTAGAGGTAAGCTAAGAGGGGCTTCTTATAAGGGGTTAGACCTAAGTTTATTTAATAGGAGGTCGCTATAATACTATTTATTTAAGCTAAAGAGGAAAAGGGGAAGTTTTCCTCTCTAGTAGAGATTTTATTAGTCTATAGGGAATAACTAGGTAAGCCCTAGGTAAGCCTTAAGTAGCTCCTTAAAGTAGTAAACCTAGGTAGAAGCCTAGATAAGCTTAACCTAGGTATAGTTTATAATACTATCCCCCTTCCTAGCTAGTCCCTCCCTAGGTATAGGCTAGGTTACTATTACTATCTATAACTAGCTTATATAAGGCTTTATACTTACTTACTATAGTAATCTTTATAATAGCCTCTATAGGCTCCTAGGTAGGCTCTATATACCCTTCCTACTTAATTAGGACCTCGCCCCTCCGCTCTTACCTAAATACCTTCTATTATATTATATATATCTCCTCTATATACTACTTAAATTCGCTATTATTAGCTATAATTAGTAGTAGCTAGGGGTCTATCCTTATCTACGCGGGCAAGGGGTCCTCTAGTACCCTCTAGGGGAAGTTTATATAGAACCTTAGATAGATATTACTAAGCACGTCTAACTTAATAATAGATAGGCTTAGGACTCTAACTAAAATATATTTATAATATAACTATAATAGCTTCTTACTAGGCTTAGGGCTCTTAGAATTAGCTATTAAAAGCTAAACCTTATTACTTACTTAATACTTCTCTATAAGCGTCTTATATTAGTTTCTATTCTCCTTATTATACTATTAGGTAGTTATAATACTTACTTAGATGAAGTCTACTACTTCCTATAGTCTTATTACTAGGAGGGTAATACCGAACGCGCTTAGCGCAGTTATCCCGCTCAAGGGCGTCCAACGAGTTTAAGGCGTTAAACGTACCTAAATATATTAACCCTTATAAAAGGGCTTATCCGCCTTTAAGGAAATAACCTTCTAAATTCATAGAACCTTTACCTATAGTTTTCGCTTATTATATAGACTATATTAGGCCTCTAGCCACTGCATAGTGATTTTACCTGCTCAAGTGCAACAGACCTTCTAACTCCGCGCCTCCTAACAATACATAGCCTTTAGTTACGTGATCCCTAATAACCTCCTAAGTTACTAACCACCTTTCCTAACCACAGCTATACTTATACGTGCCCGTTATACTAGATAGCCTCACGATCTTTAACTTTATATTAATAATAACGTGGTTTTTAATTATTTAATAGACTACGAAACTATCGACTTTTCCTCTTGCGCACTACCCGCGCCGCTAATACCGCCTCTATTACCGCTTTATCCGCTAGTAGCTATACTATTATTAGTAACGCTCTCTCTATTTAGCGCAAGCTATACTTACCGACCCCTAAGGGGCCTAGGCTACCTCTGCCTTAATAGTGCGGAGGACCTGCTTAAAGAAGGGCTACTCCATAAGATATATAATAACCTGCCTAGCCTTTACTACTAAGTCTACTTACTTAGTTATAATATAATAATAAGTATCCCCTCTAGGGGTATTAATAAGAGCCCTCTTAAGGGCTATACTAATAATATACTCTCTATATATAATAAATTAGTTAAAAAAGGAGTAGGTTTTATTAATCGTATTAATACTAAACTCTCTAGTAAGCTCTTATATATTATTAGTATTAAAGGGCGTACCTCCCGCAGGCTTAGCGTTTTTATATATAGGGTCTAGTACTAATATAGTTAAGGGATAAGGAAGAGGGAGAGGTATAAAGCCCTATTTATAGTAGAGCTTCTTATACTTCTAGCTATAAGAACCTCTTAGGAAAGACCTCTTTAGTTAAGGAGTTACCTCTTATATAGTAGCGTTCGTAATACCTTTAGTACCTTACTAGAAGGTCGACCTTTTAGGTTAAGAAGTTATCTTATATAATAGCTTTTACCTTATTAGAAGGTTTAGCGAGGGCGTTACTATAAGAGCTTTAGTAGCCCGTTTAGCTCCGATATAATTAGCCCTAGTATAGCGCGTATCCGACTTTATATAGTAATATTTAGAGGGTTTACTTACGAGTAGTAGGAATATATAGAGTTCTTATATTATTTTCCTTAACTAGTAGAGGGTATAGGTTAAAATACCTATATAGTATTTCCCGAATTATACCTGCGAACTAGGTAAATTTATTATAGTCTTTTTGCGAATAGGCTGCGGCGTAATTCCGAGCTCAATAGACTATATTAATTAGTAGTACGACCTTAATAGCTAGCTATATCCCCTCGTAACTAAGGATATCCCTTATAATTAAGGAAGGCACTTAACTATACAGATAGCTAACCCTATTAAGTTTATATAAAGTAGTATTATAGTAGTTAATACCTATAGGTATTATATAGCAATAAAAGCTTCTAAACCCCCCCTTTCCCTTAATTAGGAAATATTAATAAGAGACCTTAACTTTTTACTATTTCCCTTACCTAGGAGATATCCCTAAGAGATATTAAACCTTAAAGATTTCTTTAACTAAGGAACGTCCTAAAGAGATAATAAACCTCTAATAATAATACCTTATAAGCTACTTTCTAATTATAAGGTTAAAGAAGGTCTTAAGTCTAACCTTCTAGAACCTATTAATTATTTAATTATTATAAACTTTATAGTAGCGCTTAAGTAATACCTAGATAAGTTCTACGCGCTACTTACCTAGACTAAGTATACCCTTCTTAGGTTAGTAATAAAGGCGAGTATTATAATTATTACTTATAAAAACTTTAAATAATATTTAGTAAACTACTATAAATATATTTAAAACTTAATATTATATAGGGAAGCGTATAAGACTACTTAATATATTTAAAGTAAGGTCCTATAGGTATAGATAACTAACCTATAACTATTTACTAATACTACTAGGTAATAGTATTACCTTAATATCCCTTATTATAATTAATATATTAAGATAGAGACGAAATAAGGCTAGACTCTAGACCTAATACTCCCTTTTAAAGAGGATAAAGAGAGGCGAGGCTATAAAACCCTAAGAGCTAAAGCTATAAATAAGCTAGATATCTTAAAACCTATATTTAAACTTAATATAATAATAATCCCTAAAGCTTTCTTAGTACTCCTATTAACTCTAGGGGAATATTATAAGTTTAGACGAAGTTTTATAAATAGTCTATAACTCCTACCTCTTAAACCTATATTATAGGATATAATTATAATATTAATACTAGAGCTAAGCCTAAATACCTTCTATATATTATTTAAAGAAAGTAAAAATATATTAAGTACTTTATTCCTAACCTAAGGAAAAGGAATAAATAGCTCTCTCACGCCTAAGCTAAGTAACTTATAGAGTTACCCTAGTACTTATAGCTAGGGTAAGTAATATAATAAGATAGGCGCCTAGGAACTAGAAGCTAGTTTATTAAACCTTAATAAAGGTAAAAGATATAATTACAATATTAAATATATAAAGGACGCTCCTCTACTACTACTAGTACTTATACTACCTAGAGATCCTAGTAATAAAGGTAATAATAATAACCCTAAGGGCTAAAATAGTAGAAGAGGTAGCCCTAGCTATAGTAATAGTAATAGCTAAGGCGATTAATACGTTTAATTACTAGCTAGGCTAAGAGATATTATTAAACTATTATCTAACCCTAATAAGTTCTTAGTTAGCTATAACTTTCTTATATTCCTTCTCTCTATTAATAAAGAAGGGGTACCATAGGTAATAGCTAGAATATTAGCTATAGAACCTAGGCGTAGCACGCCTTAATTTAAAACTAATATAATTAGGTTATTCAATCCGCTTCTATATAATAATAAAGTTAAATATATATATATTAATAATAGTTTAAGGACTATCTACTAAAATATATATTATTTTATTAATACTATTAATAGCTATATTAGGTTAGACGATAGGAACCTAGCTATAGCTACCCTTAACCTATATTAAACCTTACTAAGGTATACCTCGGACTAGTACTACGCTAATCTAATACTTAATAAGAAGGTAAAACTTAAGGACCCTAACTATAAGTTAGACTATTAGAAAGAGTTACTACTTAAACGTTTTTATTTACTATATAAAATTACTAAAGTATATTTAACTAAGGAGAGGTATACTCTATATAATATATATAATCAACGTAATATTTAATACTAGATAACTAAGGTTACTTAACTATATAAGAATACTAAAGAGAGCGAATCTAAGGTATTAACTATTACTTATAATAAGATAGATATAGAACTAGTTATTAGTATTCCTTAGCTAACTAGTAATATAAACTACGATAAGTTTATTATAAGCCTATAGAAGATAGTCCCTAGCTAGTATTAAATAGTTACTAAAGGATCCTAGCGAGTATTAGTCTAACTATCTATTAAGGCGACCTATATAGGAACCTCTATAATATAATTATTACTAAAAGAGACCTTAAAAGTAAGCTACACTATAGCTACTTATTACCTATACTATATAAACCTAAAAGAGACTATATCTAGCTTATTACTATTTAGACTTATAAAATAAGCTACTAATATAGCTACTAAACCCTTATTATCTACTCGTAAGGAAATTTAGTTTAACTAATAATAAAGGCCTAAATACTAACGCGAATAGCCTAGTTAATATATTTAGTATCCTTAACTACTTAGTTACCCTTTAGCCTATATAACTAAGGGCACTAGTCGCGAGTAAGCAGAAGAGGAAGCATATACCTTATTAAATAAGGGCGACTTTAACTATATCTAGTATATTAAGGCTAGTAAGGATTTAGACTTATATAAAGAAGACTTAGTTATTAGTACTAATAACGAGGATAACTAAGAGTAATAAGAAGACGATCCCGAGTATATTAACCTAGTTACTTAACCTGCTTATTATTATAAATACCCTCTAAGTTATATCCCTAGATATAAGGACGAGTACCCTATTTTTAATATTAACTCCTTTTAAAATTCGCTCCTTAAGGATCCTAGAATCTACTTATATAAAACCTACCTTTATAATACTAAGCTATATACTAACTTCGAGGGTATCTTCTTATATTAAACCCTTCTATCCCCTTAGCTAAATACTACGCTTATTAGTCCTGTTAAGCTATAGTAATATATAGTTATATATTAATACTACTATACGTACGCTAAGATTATTATCTAGGGCTATCGCAACGGACTACTAATTATAGTCTATATTAATATTAGCGTAGATTACTTAGTTATAAGTAAGGCCTACCTATAATAGTTCTATACCCTCTTAAGAGAACCTAATGTATTTAAGCTCTAAGGTATAGGAAGCCTTAAGACTATTACCTAGGTAACCTTTGCGATTCTTATATAAGGATAATAACCTAATAGCTATATAATAACCGCTAAGCTCTATATGGATATATAGCTTATCCTATATTTTAATACTAGTTTACTTATAGGGTAAGACTTTAATATACCTAATAGGCTCGACGTTCTAAACTTAGATTCGTGCGTCTAAATCGTATCTTATAATAATACTTAAATTCCCTCTTAGATCTATTCGAAAGTCCCTTTAAAAGTTTATAATACATATACTATAAGACATATAACTATTACGCTATATAGTCGCTCTGCTATTTAAATTAAGATACCCTTAGCAAAATAGAGTCCCTTTTATTTAGCCTAAAGCATAGAGGGTATATATATATATATAGGTAATTTACTACTTATTCCTATTATTAATAACGCTCCTTACTTATTAAAGATTAAACGAGGTACTAAGCTTAGAACTCTAGCGCTCTTTAAGTCTAATAGATACCTTAAACTAAAGACTTATGATTAACTATAAATAGCCTTTTTAATATCGTTATATAAGGATCTAATATATTACGCTATTTTTAGCCTTTCTAATCGCAGGCTTATAATACTCGCTTAGCTACTAGAACTATTAGTTAATAAATAACTAGAAATCTCTAACCTAACTAGTAAGGAAGCGCTCGCTAACTATAGCGTAACTAATAATAATATAACGCTAAATAGTAGAGATATCTATAAGGGGAATATTAACCTAAATAGTAAGATAGGTATAACTAAGCCTAAAAACTTACTAGTAGTTATTACTAAGGAAGGTATATATATCTATAACTAAGACGCTAAAGCTATATAACGCCTTAAAGAGGTTATCTCGCGTTACCCCGCTATCTAGAAGAACTAAGGACTAATTAACCTTCTAGAAGATTAATACCTTAAGGTTAAACTTATTAAAGGATAGTAGAATATAAACGTTAGATAATAACCTTATCCTATTAGTAAAGAAGATAAGAACCTTATTAATAAAACTTTAGATAAGCTCTATACTTAAAACTATATAGAATAGGGTAACTCTAGACCTATATTATTTAGAGCCCCTATATTTACTATATAGCGAATTATAAATAGTAAGCGTAAAGGTTATATAGTTATAGACCTATGTACTCTTAATAAAGCTACTATTCCTAACGCATATCCTATATTACTATAATAAGACGTTATTAAACGCCTTCGTAATAAACTATAGATTATTATAGTGGCCTCTGGCCACTGCATAGTGATTTTACCTGCTCAAGTGCAACAGACCTTCTAACTCCGCGCCTCCTAACAATATATAGCCTTTAGTTACGTGATTATAACTTTCCTAACTATAGCCGCACTTATACGTACCCCACTAGATAGCCTCACGATCTTCAACTTTATATCGATAATAACGTAGTTTTTAATTATTTAAACTACGAAACTATCGACTTTTCCTCTCGTATACTACCCGCGCTGCTAATACCGCCTCTATTACTACTTTATCTGCTAGAAGTCGTTACTATCTTTACTATATTATTATTAGCAACGCTCTCTCTATATTAAAGTAGTTAGCATAAGCCGTACTTACTAATATTTAAGCCCTAAGGGGCCTAGGCCGCCTCTACCTTAATAGTATAGAGGACCTAATTAAAGAAGGGCTACTCTATAAAATATATAATAACCCGCCTAGCTTCTATTACTAAATCTGCTTACTTAGCTATAATATAATAGTAAGTATCCCCTCTAGGGGTATTAATAAGAGCCCTCTTAAGGGCTATACTAATAATATACTCTCTATATATAATAGAGTAGTTAAAGAAGGAGCGGGTTTTATTAATCGTATTAATACTAAACTCTCTAGCAAGCTCTTATATATTATTAGTATTAAAAGGTATACCTCGCGTAAGCTTAGCGTTTTTATATATAGGGTTTAGTATTAATATAGTTAAGGGATAAGGAAGAGGGAGAGGTATAAGGCCCTGCTTATAGTAGAGCTTCTTATGCTTCTAGCTATAAGAACCTCTTAGGAAAGACCTCTTTAGTTAAGGAGTTACCTCTTATATAGTAGCGTTCGTAGCACCTTTAGCACCTTACTAGAAGGTCGACCTTTTGGGTTAAGAAGTTATCTTATATAGTAGCTTTTACCTTACTAGAAGGTTTAGCGAGGGCGTTTCTAGGCCATAAGAGCCTTAGTAGCCCGTTCGGCTCTAATATAATTAGCCCCGGTGCGGCGCGCGTCTGACTCTATATAGTAATATTTAGAGGGTTTACTTATAAGTAGTAGGAACGTATAGGGTTCCTATATTATTTTCTTTAACTAGTAGAGGGTATAAGTTAAAATACCTATATAGTATTTCCCGAATTATACCTGCGAACTAGGTGAATTTGTTATAGTCTTTTTGCGAAGGGGCTGCGGCGTAATTCCGAGCTTAATAGATTATTATAGTTAACGCTTAATCCTTCTTCTATTAATTTCTTATTAAGAAGGAATATTAAGATCGATTTACTATAATTAGCTACTAGGGATAAGAACGCTTAAAGGTAGTACTTATAGGATTCTATAATTCGCCTGCTTATACTTAACACATTATAGATAGACTCCTATAACTATATAAGGAATATACCTACGCGTTTATTAATAATATTATTATTACCTCGAAGGACCTTAATACCTACCTTAAGTACCTTAACGCGATTCTTAACCTCTTTATAGATATTAGACTCTCGCTTTTAGTAAAGAAGTTATTCATTAGATATTTATCTATTAAGCTACTTAGCTTTATTATTAATACCTTTAGAGTATTCAATACTTAAGATTATATTAATACTATTAAGAAAATTAAGTACCCCTATAACCTCTACTAGCTTAAATACTAGATAGGTATAACTAGTTTTTTATAATATATAATACTACGCTATAGCTATTATATTTAACCGCTCTAATAGTATAAAACCACGTTACTTACCTAAGCCTAAGCTTAAGGGAAGGATAAAGGCGCTATAAGAAAGCTCTTCTATTAAAAAATAAGTTTTAAGCCTATATTAGAAGAAGTAGCTAGCTTTAATAATATTAAGGATACTTTAATAGTAGATAACGCCTTATTTTACTATAACCCTAATAAGTAGTTATTTATATAGCTTAACTTATTAGAGGAATATAAATACTCCGCGCTAATCTTCTAGCTAGCTAATTACGTTAAATAGAAACCTTGCGACCCTATTAAGCGTACTAATATATATCTAATTACTTATATTAATAAGGCCCTTAACTAAGCTAAATAGAAGTATTAGCTTACTAAACTCGAAGTAGCTTACTTAGTATAAGTAGTAAAGAAGTATTAGCTAATACTATATTTATCTAGATAAGACCCTATAATAGTACTTACTAACTATTTAGTAATATATAATATTATTAAATAAACGTTGCTATAGTTAGAGGATAAGACGAGGTCTAACTTATAACTTATATTATTATTAGAATATCTTAGCTAGTTCTCCCTAGTATATTATTATATCCCTAGAACGTGAAATATTATAGCGGACGCGTTATTATACCTACTTATAAAAGAAATCCCTATTAAAGACGTTAGGGAACTTAATAAGATATAGGATAATATACTAATAAGCGTTAACTTTATAATAGAAGTATCTCTTAATAACAACTTTAAGGCTAAGCTTATTTAATTATATACTAACTCTAAGTCCTAGAGTAGAGTATATAAGATACTCTATAAAAAAGTAGATAGTATAGACCTTAACCTTATTATATATAATAATCTTCTTTATTATATTAACCCCTATATTAATACATAAAGGCTCTATATCCTAAAAGAGTTAGTAACGCCTCTTATTAAAGAAGCTTATAATAACTACTATTACTTTAGCATGGAATAGATATAGAGAGCTATTAATAAATATTTTTATATAGTATATCTTAAACGATAAGTTAATAATTATATAGCTAACTACTTGAAATATAGAATAATAAATATAGAATATTGACTACTACTTAGCGCGATATAGCTAATATTAATACTAGCTATTCCCTTCTATATAATTACTATAGACTTTATTATTAGACTTCCTGAAATACCTTTACGGTATTTAGGCTACGAAGTAGAGAACTTCCTATATCTTAATATAGTACTTACTATAACTAATAAGTTCTCTAAGGTAACTCTTCTTATCCTAGGTTACTTAACTTATACTACTAAGATCTAGGGTACCTCCTTCTTTATAACCTCTAGTATAGTAACTAGGGAATACTAAAAGCTATTATATCTAATCGCAACTAAAAGTTCCTTTTAAAGTTTTAAACTATATTATAGGCTAAATTATATACTAAATTGAGATTCTTAATAGCATATTATCTATAAACCGATAGTATTTTAGAACGTAAAAATTAAACTATTAAACTAGCTATTCGTTACTTTCTTAACCTTATTAATAATAACTAGGTAATATTACTACTAAGCCTTTAATATAACCTTAATAACGCCTACTTATAAGTTATTAGTTATTTACTAAACTAAATCCTATATAGTAAAAACACTAATAACGCGTTAAATATCTTAGGTAATACTGACCTAGAAATAAACTATAAAATCTTCTAGGAGGAAGTAAAAATTTTAATTATAGTAGCCTAGCGATATATAAAGGAACGGTATAATAAAAAATATTATTTCGTTACCTTTAAGCTAGGCGACTAGGTATACCTTAAGATAGGATTAGGATATTATTTACTATAACGACTAAACCTAAAGTATAGCTACTAGTATATTCTATTTAAGGTCCTTAAACGCGTTAGTAAGTTAGTATACCGCCTTAATATTCTACCTAATATAGATATTCACCTAGTTATATCTATTATCTAACTTATACTAGTACTAGCCCCTAATAGTAACCTATTTAACTATTAAGATAACTACTAAGGCCTAATTAATATTAAGGAAGATAATAATATTTATTAGCTTAAAATATATAAGTATTTTAAGATTAAAAGCATTCTTAAGAAGTAAACCCTCGCGCGAGGAAAGGTATAATATCTAGTTAAATAGAAAGGTTACCTACTAATATATACTATTTAAATAGATAAAGATGCTATAAATATAGGCGAACTTATTACTATATTTAAAAGTAAGGAATAAGAGATAGAATAGCTCTATAAATAAGTATAAGCTTAAAGACCTATCTAATAGGGCGTTAAACTAGTATTAGAGCCTAGTAGAAGACTACTAAGGCGCTTAAGAGGAAGGCCTTATAAGAACCTAGTAGAATAATATAATATATATTATAAATAAGGAATATATTACTTAAAGCGCCTTAAATAGATAAGTAGACTATAAAGAGTATTATAACTAAGGCCTTATGATGAAATAAAGATATTTAGCGCGCTTAGCGCGTCTAAGAACTTTATCCTAATAATAGCGATATTTATATCTATCCTATTAGCGAAGATAACTATACTTATTATACCTTCCCTCTTAAACTCCTTCTACCCTTAGTACTATAAGAACCTTTATAAATATAACCGCCCTCCTCGCTAGAAGGTTAATCCCTACTCTTACTTAACTAATAAGAAAAATTAGCTCTTAAGTATATATATATAAAATAAATTTATATTACTAGGCAACCCTACTAGTTATTACTACTACCTTCGCCCGCTTAGTATTAAGCGTATTTTTCCCTCTATATATATACTTCGCTAAAGAGCGTTAACGCCTTTAACCCCGTTACTATACTATTATTATACTTATATATCTCCCTTTATTACTATTATCCTTATCTAGATATCGAGGAATCTAGCTAACGCTCTACCTCGTTATACGCTTAGCGCTACTAGAGTAACTTATATTATATATACCTAGGTATTACTTTACTATATATAGATAACGCTCTAAACGCAAAGATACTAAGTATATTACCCTTAACTATATTTATTACTACCTACCTAATATTAAGATCCCTTATAATAAGCCTAGATACTATATTTATAACTAAGAAATGTTTAAGCGCGCCCTTAACTAAGAGACCTAACGTCGTAGAACTAGTTATAATATTTCTAGTACCTTATCTACCTAGGTATTAATACTTACTTAGTTACCTAACTACTATCTATAAACTAAATTAAGTTCTACTACTAATTCCCTAATATTATCTCGAATATTAAGTAGCTATCCCTCTATAACGCTATATAAAACTCCCTTAAATATAACCTATATTATACTACTAATATTACTAGTATACCTATTTCTATCGACTCCGGAGAGGCCTTAAGTAGAGATAACGAACCTATTACTACTAAATATAATTAAGCTAATAAGACTATTAATACTAATTAGCCTAAACTATCCCTTAATACTAGCTAACCTAACTAAGCTACTAATACTACTAAATATATTAAACCTCGACTATTAATTAATATTATTATAACTAGTACTAGATTAACTCCTATTACTTAGAATAAGACTAATAAGATAGCTACTCCTAAGAATCAAGCTACTAGTATTAGCACCCCTAATATAATAGATACTATTAAGGCTATTAAGGGAATATAAGCCTATAGTAAATATATTAGCTATATTACTATACTACTTAATAGATATAAGGAGACCTAGATCGCCCTAACTATAGCGCTCTCTAAGGGTTATATTACTAATACTAGCGCTATTACCCTTCACCTAGGCTAATTTATTAAGTTAGCTACTAATAAGTTTAAGCTTATTATAGTAACTATTCCCTAGGGATTGATATAAGAGAGCCTAGGCTTCCTTAGCCTAGAATAATACCTTACTACTAGGTCGTCTACTAAGTATATAGCGTTAGCCGCTAGCCTAGAGGATCGCTCTAACGTTAATCCTTCCTCTAATATTAGCCCCTTTAATACTATTAATATACCTAGCTCTACTAAAACGCCTAATACTATTACTAGTATTAAGAAGATCGTCGTTATAGACTAGTAATCCTATACTTATATCGCTAGCCTCCGTCGCCTTACCCGTTCCTATATAAAGTTTCTAACCGCTTAGGAGGTAATTAATATATACTTTTAGCACCTCTATTTCTTTAATACTACTAACCTTATTAAGCTCGGAATTACGCCGCAGCCCCTTCGCAAAAAGACTATAACAAATTCACCTAGTTCGCAGGTATAATTCGGGAAATACTATATAGGTATTTTAACCTATACCCTCTACTAGTTAAGGAAATAATATAGGAACCCTATACGTTCCTACTACTTATAAGCAAACCCTCTGAATATTACTATATAAAGTCGGACGCGCGCTATACCAGGGCTAATTATATCGGAGCTGAACGGGCTACTAAGGCTCTCGTAGCCTAGAAAAGAACTTTAACTTATAAAGCTACTATACGAGATAACTCCTTAACCTAAAAGGTCGACCTTCTAGCAAGGTACTAAAGGTGCTATAAACGCTACTATATAAGAGGTAACTCCTTAACTAGAGAGGTCTTTCCTAAGAGGTTCTTATAGCTAGAAGTATAAGAAGCTCTACTACTACGAGCAGGGCTTTATACCTCTCCCTTATCCTTATTCTTATCCCTATAACCTATAATAAATCCTTAACTATATTAGTACTAGACCTTATATATAAATACGCTAAGCTTAAGCGAGGTATGCCCTTTAGTATAAATAATATAAAGGGGATCGCTAGAGAGTTTAGCCTCGATATAATTAATAAAACCCGCTCCTTTATTAATTACTCCGCTATATATAGAGAGTATATTATTAGCATAGCCCTTAAGAGGGCTTACTTTAATACCCCTATAAGGGACTCTATAAGGTATAATAGTATTAGAGCTAAGTAAGTAAACTTAGTAGTAGAAGTTTAGCGGGTCGTTATATACCCTATAGAGTAGCCCTTCTTTAAGCAGGTCCTCCGTATTACTAAGGCAGAGGTAGCCTAGGCAGCCTAGGCCTATTAGGGCCTATTAGTAAGTATAGCTTACGCCGACTACTTCAACATAGAGAGAGCGTTACTAACGATAGCATAGCTATAAAGGCGTTAGCTAACCCGATCGAATAAGAGGACTAGCGGACGAAGCAGTAATAGAGGCGGTATTAGCAGCGCGGGTAGTATATAAGAGGAAAAGTTAATAGTTTTATAGTTTAAATAATTAAAAACCACGTTATTATTAATATAAAGTTAAACATCGTAAGGCTATAGGTATATATAAGTGCGGCTATAGTTAGGAGAGTTATAATCACGTAACTAAAGGCTATATATTATTAGGAGGCGCGGAGTTAGAAGGTCTGTTGCACTTAAGCAGGTAAAATCACTATGCAGTGGCCAGAGGCCCTACTAACCTTATTACTACCTGCTATACTAAACGCCTTACCCTATATACGATTATCTAGAATAGCTTAATTATCCTTAGTCTATATATATACGTCCGCGCCCTTAACTTATTTATAGCTAAATAAATTATAAGTAACCTAGAGTTTAGCGCTATATCGCTATTCTTTATTATTAAGTAGATACTACGATACGAGTTCCCTAGTATATATACTAAGGATAATACTTATATTAGTTAAGCTATAATTAATAGTAATAACTCGAGCGCTATTTATACTCTCTTAGACCTTAATAACCCTAAGGCTATAGATATAGCTAACTTTTAGTATAAATACGCTACTAACCTTCGAGGCTTTTATACTAATATCGCCTCCCTTGCTATCTTAATTATTATAATTAAAGATAATAGTATTACTAAGGCGTACCCTAAGGTTAGTAATAAATCTCGCTACTTATTCCTAGAGTAATATAAGGATAATACCTACCTAGCTACTACTTATAGTATTAGTATTAACTAACTCCTAGTTATAGCTAAAGAGATTATTAATAATAAGGATAAGGACTACTCTAACCTCTTAAAGACGACTAATACCGTGCCTAAGACTCCCTTAGCCTAAAGTAGGATATAATAAAATATATAGAATAGAAAGGAAGTAAGGTTATATATAGTTACTTATATATAATAGTATAGCTCTACTTACTAATATATTACTATAATAGGAGGTATAAATTAAAGTTTATACTACGTATCGTAGTTAACGCCTTTTTCTTCTTATGCGGGTAATTAATACTAAACGCGCTGAGCGTAGTTATCCTACTTAAGAGTATCTAATGCGTTTAATACGTTAAATATACCTAAACGTATTAACCCTTATAAAAGGGCTTATCCGCCTTTGAGGAAATAACCTTCTAAATTCATAGAATTTTCACCTATAATTTTCGCCCACTACGTGGACTATATCAGAGGGTAGCTATTATATCCCTAGAGGGGGCCTCCTCTATTATATTATTTACTATAAGTATAGGGTTAGTATAATACCTATATTCTAAGAGGAATAGCGAGAGCCTAGTTATATTAGTTATCTTATTATAGAGCGCTAGCTAGGTAATAGGTAGGAGCTACCCCTAGTTATCCTATACCTAGGTTATAAATACTTATATAGCTTATATCTCCTAGTTCTACCTCTTAGTATTATTATTAGTTTATAAGTAG
Source organism: Colletotrichum ledebouriae (assembly GCA_036785755.1). Taxonomy (NCBI): domain Eukaryota; kingdom Fungi; phylum Ascomycota; class Sordariomycetes; order Glomerellales; family Glomerellaceae; genus Colletotrichum; species Colletotrichum ledebouriae. The sequence continues at coordinate 82,077 of JAVHLU010000079.1, forward strand.
TATATAGTATTTAATAGCCTCCTTATCCTAATAAGATAATATAATTTAGCCTAGAAGTAGCTTACCTAGTTAAACCCTTAATTACTAATAATATTATATAAGAACCTATAGAACTAGAAATAAGAGGTAAGGAATTAATAGATATAAGCTTCTACCTCTATAATACCTATCTCCTCTAATATTACTAACTTACTTAGCCTATTTATTATAACTTATAAGTATTAGCTAGTATTATCCTTTATAAGTAGTAAGTTTATAATAAAGTCTATTAAGAGGTCTAAGTATAACTAGGTAGGTACTAGTAGGGGCTTTAGGAAGCCCCTCTTAGCTTACCTCTAGATATATATCCCTCTATAGATATTATAGTTCCTTATAAATCTTTATACTATTTATAATTATTATAGCTAATAAAGCTACTAACTTATTATTTCTAGCATACTATTATAGCCTAGGTAGGTAGTTATACTTAAGTTATAGCTCTATTAAATAATCTTTATATAGAGCTCCCCTAGTAGGTTATTATTATCCTCCCCGCTAGGTACCTATAGCCTCCCCCTAAATATTAGTCTCTTCTAACTATTAATACTATACTTATTAATTAAAACCTTAGCCTTTATATCTAATAGAAAGCTCTAGAGCTAGTAAATAACTATATAATATATAGCCTTATATATTATATCCTTCTTTATAATTTCTAGCTATAATATTTATAGTTTAGGGTTGCTATTAAATCCTATAGTATCTAGGATATTAATATAGCCCTTCTAACTTCTCCTTACTAGGGGGCTAATTATAAGGTCCTTATAAGGGTAAGCGTAGTCTAGTATTAGCTATCAGACTCTCCCCTATTTCTACTTATTATCTTACCCTCGTAGTATATCCTATTCTCTCTAGGAGAGGGTATTAAGGGCTATACTTCCTTATCAGGGTAGTATTTAATAATAAAATTAGACTAGGATAGCTCCTCTATTTACTAGCTATAGGGCTCTATAAAGCGCTACTTTTTATAAAGTATTTAAGCCCCTAGTAATTAGTTAGTATCTTAAAAGTAGTTATATTATATAGCTCTACTCTCTATATAAATAAGTAAGAAAGGACTACTAGGAGCTCCTTATTATAAATAAGGTAATTATACTCTATAAGTAAGAGCTATTATAAATAGAATACTATAGGATACTAGGTATCCTCTAGGTTAACTTATAAGAGTACCCCTCTTAGTATAAATCCTAAATAATTAGTTTTAATAATAATCTTATCTTCTAAATTAAACTAATAGAGTACTAGCTAGGTATTAAAAAGCTACTTAAGCTATTGAGCTCGGAATTACGCCGCAGCCCCTTTATAAAAAGACTATAATAAATTCACCTAGTTCGCAGGTATAATTCGGGAAATACTATATAGGTATTTTAACCTATACCCTCTACTAGTTAAGGAAAATAATATAGGAACCTTATATATTCCTACTACTTATAAGTAAACCCTCTAAATATTACTATATAAAGTCGGACGCGCGCCGCACTAGGGCTAATTATATTAGAGCCGAACGGGCTACTAAGGCTCTTATAGCCTAGAAACGCCCTTACTAAACCTTCTAGTAAGGTAAAAGCTACTATATAAGATAACTCCTTAACTAAAGAGGTCTTTCCTAAGAGGTTCTTATAGTTAGAAGTATAAGAAGCTCTATTACTATAAGTATAGCCTTATACCTCTCCCTCTTCCTTATCCTTATCCCTTAACTATATTAGTACTAAACCCTATATATAAAAACGCTAAGCCTACGCGAGGTATACCCTTTAATACTAATAACGCGCGAGAGCTTACTATAGAGTTTAATATTAATATAATTAATAAAACCCGCTCTTTTTTTAACTACTCTATTATATATAGAGAGTATATTATTAGTATAGCCCTTAAGAGGGCTCTTATTAATACCCCTAGAGGGGATACTTATTATTATATTATAGCTAAGTAAGTAGACTTAGTAATAGAAGCTAGGTAGGTTATTATATACCCTATAGAGTAGCCCTTCTTTAAGCAGGTCCTCTATACTATTAAGGTAGAGGCGGCTTAGGGCCCTTAGGGGTTAGTGAGTATAGCTTGCGCTAACTGCTTTAATATAGAGAGAGCGTTGCTAACGATAGTATAGCTATAAAGGCGTTAGCTAACCCGATTAAATAAGAGGACTAGCGGACGAAGCAGTAATAGAGGCGGTATTTAATAGCAGCGCGGGTAGTGCGCGAGAGGAAAAGTTAATAGTTTTATAGTCTATTAAATAATTAAAAACCACGTTATTATTAATATAAAGTTAAAGATCGTGAGGCTGTCTAGTAGGGCATATATAAGTGCGGCTATGGTTAGGAAAGGATCACGTGACCAAAGGCTATGTATTGTTAGGAGGCGCGGAGTTAGAAGGTCTATTGCACTTAAGCAGGTAAAGTCACTATGCAGTAGCCAGAGGCCCTACTTAAGCTATAAGAAAGCTTATTCTTAATTATCTCCTTATTAGAATATTATATTCTTCTTAATAAGTAGTATAAGTAGTTAAATAATATCCCTATACTTTAATATAAATATATTATAATAATTTATAAACCCTAAGAAGCTCTAGACCCCTTTTAGGGAGGTAGGGGGTAATTACTTAGTAATTACCTAGAGTTTCTTAGGGTTATAAGAGAGACCCTCTTCTATTATTATAATAAACATTATATACTTAACCCTCTTAATTAAAAACTTATACTTTATAGGGTTAAAGCTTAGGCTTATATCTACTAGCCTCTAGAGGACCTCCTGGACCTTCCTCTCGTAGTCTTCCCTTATTCTATTAGAATAAATTAATATATTATTTATATATATAGTAATAAGGTTATTAGGGAAGTCCTATAAAGTATTATTAATATATTACTAGAAGCTAGTAGGGGTACTTATTAGGCTAAATAAATAAACTACTTATTTAAATAACTTATACTAAGTATAGAATATAGTTCGCTTCTAATATTCCTCTTCTACTCTTAATTTATAAAAAGCTATTATTATATCTAGCTTAGTATATTACTTACCTATACTTTCTTAGTGTAATATCTTAGTAATTAATAAGAGGGGGTAGTAATATTTCTTTATAATTATATTAAGAGCTTTATAATTAATATAGATACGAATTCCCTTACCTAGCTTCCTAATAAAAGATATTAATACTCTAGTAAGTAAGCTACTAGCCTTAATAGACCCCTTATCTAGGAGGTTTTATAGGGTCTTTTTTAATACTAGTAGCTCTTCTCTTAATATACTATAGAGAGGGCCCTAGGGGAGTAATAGCTCCCTCCTATTTAGTCCTAATATAAGGTTAATCTAGTAGTTTACTCCTAGTTACCTAGGGGGTAATAAGTAAGCCTTATTAGGGTTAAATAACTTAGGAAACTCCCTTAAGACCTAGCTTAGTAGATAATATTATTAATTCTCCTTTAGCTTTAGGTTTAAAGCTTTCTTAATATTAGCTAAGCTAATAGCTTATACTAATACCTCTATAATACCCTCCTAGTACTTACCCTATTATCTCGCTAGGTATTAGTAGATTATAAAGAATAAGGGTATATTAAGGAACCTTATTGCCCTTATTTCCTTTATAAGGGGCGTTTCTTTTTAATCCTTTAGGTATAGCCTAACTTATCCCCTCCTATAGTATACTTAGTAAGCTATAGCGTTATAAATAACCTAGCTCTATTCTATCTAAAGGTACCTTAAGAGGGTATTAGGGTCTAGGCTATTAACTATATATATATAAATACGCTAGGTATAACTACTCGTTTCTAAGTTAAATACTACTATACCTAGCGCGTTACTTAGTAATAATCTACTAAGTATATACCCTCTTATAAGTTAGTATCCCTTCTTAATATATAAAAAGTAGAGGTCTTAAGCTAGGGAAAGGTTAATTATTATATAAGTATTACTCTTAGTATCTACTAGAATATAAGCTAGATATCCTCTATTAACTCTAACTTAAATAATAGTAAGCTTATTATTAATTAGTTATTCCTATTTATATTCTTCTTAACCTAATATCTCCTTTTTAATAAGCTCTAGGGCTTAATTTCGCTCTAGAGTTAGTTTTTTTCTAACTCTTTATCTTCTTCTAAGGAGTTAATTACTACTTAGTAGTTATTTATAACCTTATAATATACTAGTTCTTCTTTTAAAATCTTTATTTTTATAACCCTAAGTAGCTAGTCCTCCTTATTAAGGTAGTACTAAGTAATATAACCTCTAGCTCTATAAGTATAATAAGTATAGGGGTCCCTTATACCCTTTTAAAGCTATTAGTATTATACTAGGGAGGTACCTAAGGAGGACCTAGAGTTTTAATAGTTATAGTATCTTATCTCCTTAACTTATAAGATATATATAGCTCTAGTTATATAAATATCCCCCTTAGTATTCTTAGTAGTAAGTCTCTAGTAAGTTACTAAGTAGTTATTAATAACCTTCTAGCGCTTTATTTTTTATATAATACTCTAGACCTTTAAGAGCTAGCTATTATAATTAGCTAGTAAGTTAATAATAATTAGCTAATCCCTTAGCCTAGGGGTAAAGGAGGCCTCTAGAAGTAAGATCTAGACTTAACTAAGCTAGTTTATATTACTTATATTAGCTAGTATCTACTTAAATCTTAATAAGAAAGTTACTAGGGATTTATTCTCTTTCTATTAGAAGGTTTATAATTAGGCTATAGCTTATAATTAGATATTTAAGTCCTTATATATCTAGTTTAAATAGGTTATAAAGTCCTTAGGGTTATATTTTCCCCTACTCCCCCTAGCTCTATAGAAGGTAGAGACTACTTACTAAGCTATAGTATTTAAGTAGGAGTTAATAAGGTATTATACCTCTATATCTATAGTATAGAACACCCTATCTAAAGTAATCTTATACCTTATTTAGTATACTTAGGTAGTATATTCCTTTTACTTACTTAAAAACTTTAGGGGTAAGAGTAGTAGCTTCTAGTATATTATACTAGGTATTACTAGTACCTTACTAGTAATACTTATTAGGGTATATATAGCTATATATTAGCTATTCCCCTACTTAACCTCTTATAACTAGTACTAGAGGGACTTTATTACTACTATTAAATTAGCTTATAATAGCTTATCTCGAGCTTTAGCTATATTACTATTAACTATCTTACTAATTAGTAGGGAGTAGCGCTTAACTTATTATTATTATTATAATAATAAGCTTAAATATATAAGGGGTTAGACCTAAGTTTATTTAATAGGAGGTTATTATAATACTATTTATTTAAGCTAATAAGGAAAAGGGGAAGTTTTCCTCTCTAGTAGAGATTTCGCTAGTTTATAGGGAATAACTAGGTAAGCCCTAGGTAGGCCCTAGGTAGCTCCTTAAGGTAGTAAACCTAGGTAGAAGCCTAGGTAGGCTTAACCCGGGCGTAGCCCGTAACACTTCCTAAAGCCCCTACTAGTACCTACCTAGTTATACTTAGACCTCTTAATAGACTTTGTTATAAACTTACTACCTATAAAGGATAATACTAGCTAATACCTATAGGTTATAGTAGATAGGCTAGGTAAGTTAGTAATATTAGAGGAGATAGGTATTATAGAGGTAGAAGCTTATACCTATTAGTTCCTTACTTCTTACTTCTAGTTCTATAGGTTCTTATATAATATTATTAGTAATTAAGGGTCTAATTAGGTAAGCTACTTCTAGGCTAAGTTCTATTACTTTATTAGGATAAGGAGGCTATTAAGTACTATATATTACTTATAAATTAATAATAATACTATAAGGTAGAACTAGGAGATATAAGCTATCCTATAGGTATTTATAACCTAAGTATAGGATAACTAGGCATAGCTCTTACTTACTACTTAGCTAGCGCTCTATAATAAGGTTAGCAATATAACTAGGCTCTTATTATTCTTCTTAAAATATAGGTATTATACTAACCCTATACTTATAGTAGATAATAGAATAGAGGGACCCCCTCTAGGGATATAGTAGCTACCCTCCTAGTAATAAGACTATAGGAGGTAGTAGACTTTATCTAAGTAAGTATTATAGCTCCTTAGTAATATAGCGAGGAGAATATTAAGCTCGGAATCACGCCGCAGCCCCTTCGCAAAAAGACTATAACAAATTCACCTAGTTCGCAGGCATAATATGGGAAACACTATATAGGTATTTTAACCTATACCCTCTACTAGTTAAGGAAAACAATATAGGAACCCTATACGTTCCTACTACTCGCAAGCAAACCCTCGCACAAAGTCGGAAGGCTATGTATTGTTAGGAGGCGCGGAGTTAGAAGGTCTGTTGCACTTAAGCAGGTAAAATCACCACGCAGTGGCCAGAGGCCCTAGCTACTCTATATACTAATAAGTTCTCTTATTTATATAATACGTTTTAGGAGGAGGGTATTATAAGACCCTCTATAGAATATTTAATAAATATTAAAGTATAAGCCTCCTATTCTTATAAGTAAACTACTCCTATTATTATTATTATAAATAGTATAATATAGGGCCCTCTTAGTATACTAGCCCCCTTATAAGTAAATCGCTCCCCTTATTATAGCTATAGCTAGGCCCCCTTAAGTAGATCGCTCCCCTTATTACTAAGTAGACTACTCCCCCTCTTCTTATTATTCTATAGGTAGTACTATATAGGATCCCTAGGGCGCTACTCCCTTTATTATATTTAGTTATAAATAGCTCTATTTTACTTTATATTTAGCTTTAAGGGATATTAGAAAGCTAGGGGGGTATATTATAAAAGATAGGGCTTATTTATATAGTTATATATAGTCCTACCCGCTCTAGAGTAGGTATATATATCCCTTTAGTTTATATACCCCTATTTAGAGAGACTTCTTCTATAGTTTATTCTATAGATACTTATATATATACTCCTTTATTATAGACTTTATCCTATATGCCCTTCTTCACGACGACTATCCCCTTGAGCGCTTGTAGCTATCGCGATAGCGGATATGCCCAGAAGAGTAGGGTTGACGTTCTCGTCCGGTGGCAGCGGGTTCGGCGGAGTGACTGGTGCCATCGTCATCGTCGTCGTTGACGATGGCTGACAAAATCAAGAAAGGCGGCGAGAGGTCGGTTCAGACCCGGTAGCCTGAGCGCCGGGAGACGAGGAACGAGGGTTTGTGCGCGAACGGCTAGGAACTGGGCCATGCACTGGAGATAACTGTGAGAGATTGAGCGAGTGACCGCGCGGGTAAGGACCCACGAGATGTGGTTCGCTGGGCTCTACACGGGCAAAAGCGAGGGAGATCGCCAAGATCCGCTTTGAGATGGCAGCTCGTCGTGCCCCGGACTTGGAACGGGGGCGCTAGGAGGGAAAGGGACGTGGGAAATTAATGGACGTTGGACCGTCTTAAGAGAGCTGCGACGGAAAATAAATAGACAAGAGCTGGATGCAGGTCATTCAGCTTCCGCCATAAAACCTGCATGGGCGAGGCCGAGAGGACTTATCTGCAAGAAAGAGGAGGGGAGCAGTAGGAGCAGGAGGAGGAGAAGGTCAAGGCACTGCGAGTTGATGCTAACGATGCTTCACTGTCGCAGCGATGGTAAGCTATCTTGTAACCAGATTGCTGGAGTTTACTTCTCGTTCGATGCTTGTTGTCCCCTAGGAAACATTATCGACTGCCGATCGCGGGAACTAGAGTGGTGGCTGCGCGTGGCCTGAGATTGTCTCCTTCGCGAGCCTGGATGAGGTGTCGCCTAAGTCTCATTAATACACAGATCCTGGGAAACGAAGTGTTGCCCAGGCAAGTATCGTGTCGTGGCAGGTCGGTTGAGAGACAGTCGCTTTGGACCCTCGACCCTCGCGGTCTTCACTGTAGTAGCAGCATGACACCACAAATTCAAATTGAGTTTGAGTGGCCTCCATTTTCCGCCGCAACCTGCAGGCTCTGCTGGTTATAGTTTGTTGGAAATTACTGGCCTGTTGTGAGTTTCCGTTTCTCTGCGCCGCGGCTGCTCATATGACAGGGCATTAGGCTGGGAGAACTGCTGCGCAATGTGCCGCAAGGGGTTGATGATTTGTGCATTCTGCCAACATGACAAAGCAGGGCTATTGGGAAGGTTTGGGGCGAAGGAACGGAAGATCATCTCATTTTAACTTCCAGGCACCGTCCATCCGATCCTTTCGTCAACTTACATATCGACCGGACCAAGTCGGCGATTTGCCTTGAGACAGACATGGCGAGGGAGGTGGCGGAGTTGAAAGGGTACGATGTCGCGAACATCAGGGGAATCCTGGGGGCACCCCGTTCACTCCGAGGATCGTGCTCCCAAAGCCAGACAAGCCTATAATTTAACGCAAACCATGCGCTCTACTATGCACAACAACATTATATAATAACCGGACAGCTCCTGCTTGCTGCCGTCCACGCGTCTCCAGACCTGGTTTCATTGCGGAATCGTTCATAATTTACTAAGAAGGGTGATTTGTCCAGACAAGGACCGGTACGGTTGTCGAATGGGTCTGGCAGGGGGATCCTTGAGTCGTGACCCTTCCCCAGGAGAACGTCCAGCACGCGCAGCTCCGCAGCACGATCGGTTTCCTGTTGGAAGAGAAACGTCGATGGTTCAGTAAGGCCAAGGGCGTCGTTCGTCTCTAGCCGTCCAACCGACCCTGCCCCTCAGTTCGTCGTCATCGATCGTTGGAGTAGACGAGTCACGTTTCTCTCACGGCTTGCGTTGGCTGCCGTAGCGTCCTTAACCCGGGCCTTAATAAGTGCTTACTATGCGATGCTATCCTACATGTGCTCTTTCTCAACCCCCGCGCATCCGCGTTGAAGGAGAGCCACCCCACCAATTATGGCCGGCCCTTGTGCCCGTTGAACATGGCGAGCGGCGACCTGGGGCGGAGACTAGTGTAGGATATTTGCTGGGCCCCGTGGATCACGATCAGCGCATTCAGGAAGGACGATATGACCTGTGGTGGTTTTCGCATCCGTACCATCGGTTTGCGACTTTTATTCGCCATCTTGTGGGCCGTACAAAAGGCTCAACTTGGCCTTTTTTCGCCGCATGTGTTGTATGGACAAGGCACGCCGTCGTCCCCTCCAGCCAGCGTTTCAAGCAGGAGTGTGTTGTTTCCAGGAGGCCTGACGTGCAAATATCTCGTACGTTGGTTTGAGCTTATGCGATTCCCTGTTTGCGTCGTGATCCCAAATCGCCGAGCCGAGACTCCTCGCAAAGCTTATCCTGGATCCCTTTTACGGAAAAATATCGCTGCTTATCGTCTTAGCCATGCTTGTCAAGTCGGTCTCGCCCTCGCCGCACTCGCGGCCCGCGTTTTTGGAGCTGCTGTACTGCAGCCCCATGGAGACAACTGCTACGATTATGTAAGTTCTCACGTCCAGGTTGAGATCTATCGTTGCTTTGTCTCTGGGGCAATGCTTGCTTTCCCCTCGGATTGACTTGATTGCAACCTTGGGCTAGGTTCGGACTCGATACACTGACCCCTTGGACCAGGTCGTGGTGGGCGGCGGTACCGCGGGCGTGGCCGTCGCTGCGCGCCTGAGCGACGGCCTCCCTGACTCGAAGATCCTTCTGATCGAGGCCGGTCCCGCGGCCTGGGATAAGCCCAAGATCAACGTCCCCGGCATGAAGGGCTCGACTCTGGCTACCAAGTACGACTGGAACTTCACCACTGTGGCGCAGACCAACGTCAAGAACCGCGTCTTCAAAGTGAATCGCGGCAAGGTCCTCGGAGGCAGTTCCGCTCTGAACTTGATGTCCTACGACCGCTCTGCTGCCACTGAGTACGACAGCTGGGAAGCTCTCGGCAATCCCGGGTGGAACTGGGAGACCATGATTGCTGCCATGGAGAAGTCGGAGAACTTCACCGGCATCAACACGGACACGTGCGGATCTGAGGGTGTTGGCGACAGTGGACCAGTCAAGGCCGTCATCAACCGCTTCATCCCCGAGCATCAGAACTCGTGGATCCCGACGATGAACGCACTGGGCATCAAGACGAATCTGGAGTCTCTCGGAGGAAACCCTCTCGGTGTCATGTACCAGCCCAGCAGCATCGACCCCACGCACTACAACCGCTCTTATAGTGCTAACGCTTACGTTCCAATCGCCGGTTCCAACCTCGAGATCCTGACTGACACTACTGTTGCGAAAGTCAGCCTCGAGAAGGTCGGCGATGAGCAGCAGCAAGCTACCGGAGTTACTCTTCAAGATGGCACCGTTATTGCAGCGAATAAAGAAGTCATTCTGTCCGCAGGTTTCATCCAGAGCCCCGGGCTGCTCGAGTTGTCTGGAATCGGCCAAGCTTCCGTCCTGAAATCTTCCGGTATCGCACAAGTGATTGACCTCCCCGGCGTCGGCGAGAATCTGCAGGACCATCTTCGCATCCAGTCCTCCTACCAGCTGAAGCCTGAGTACACCTCCTTCGACATCCTGCGAAGCAACGCAGCCTACGCCGCCGAACAACTAGCCCTCTGGAACGCCGGTGACGTTTCTCTGTACGACTACACTGGCAGTGAGTACGCCTTCACTACGTGGGCGCAAGCCCTCGGCAACGACTCGCGACTGGTCTCGCTCGCCACGGAAGCTGCCGGCGAGGACCCCAGAAAAGTCGACCAGAAGAAGCTGGAGTTCATGACCGACTCTGCCATCCCTCAGCTCGAAGTCATTTTCTCCGACGGCTACACCGGTGCGAAGGGATACCCTGCCTCCACCTCGCCTCTCTTTGGCAAGGGCTTCTTCACCCTCATCGCTGCCATCATGCACCCCATGAGCCGTGGCAACATTCACATCAACCCCGCCGATCCGACCGGCAAGCCCGTCATCAACCCAAACTACTTCGCTCACGAGTACGACCTCAAGGCTGCTATCCAGGCCATCAAGTACTGCCGCAAGATCGCCACCACCGAGCCCATGAAGTCTATCTGGGAAAGCGAGTACGAGCCTGGTCTGGACGTTGTCCAGACTGACGCGCAATGGAAGGAGTTCGCTCTGAACACCACGCTCAGCATCTACCACCCCGTCGGAACCTGCTCTATGCTGCCGAAGGAGGACGGCGGCGTTGTCGACCCCGACCTGAAGGTCTAATACGGCACTTCCAACCTGCGTGTTGTTGACGCCAGTGTTGTCCCTCTTCTGGTCTCTGCTCACGCCCAGACTGCTGTCTACGGAATTGCCGAGATTGCGGCGGGACGCATCATCGCCGACGCCGAGCAGTGAGTGAGGCGATTCCAATCGAGCAGAAAGAACAATCATTTAATGATAATGATAATCATCAACTTCACGCTTGCGTCCACTTGATACCTTGTACAATTGATTGACTTCCGTGACGGACTAGGGCTGTCTTGCCAACATCACGGATAGCACGGTCGATGCCAATCGGACTGTTTGCTGCGTCTTTTGCGTATCATGATTCATTCCAGCTCATTACATAAAAGAGATGCTGAAGCCCGAAGCATAGACTTTTGTCTAGATCACAGTAATTCAAGGAGACTGGAAGACCCGTTCCTGATCGGTGGACTATTCATCTGCCCATGGCATTCCTCCTCGTCGCAATTCGTCTCGGTGCTAGACTCTTGCTCTTGATTTTTGGTCACTCGCTAAGCACCAGTTTCTTAAAGCGGTTGCCTGCTTCGATGGGCGTCCTGTCAGTTCCGCGCCCCTTCTTGCCAGCGAGTGATCTCTACTACCTTGCGGATATGATTCTCTGGACGGCCACGAGGCGTGTGTCCGGTAAACCAGAGAACCTGGGCTTTTCCATGAATGAGACCACGCCGTCGCCTAGGAATTGCCGCGACTGTCCGTCCGACCCCAATCAGAGGAGTACTAGGAGCTCATTGGGTGTAGCTGGCATGTTCACCGACTTTGTCTGTGTAGGTTCTTTCGACTTCGTAAAGCATTTCCCACCCCTCGATGATCCAGAAGCCTTCGGTGGACTCGCACGCTCTATCGAAGTCAATTCTTTAGGTGGTACTCTTTGTGCCATCGCGGATACAATTCCGCCTAACGGAAGAGAGTGACTCACCAGTGGCTCCCGCAAACGACATGAGATTGGATCATGGATCCTTATGGTTGATGTCATGTCCACTTGTGGCTGCCACTCCACATGTAGGCAGCAACCATCGAGCGGCTGTAGGCAGGGTAGGAAACTTCTGACGGCTTTCTTAGTTGAGACTTGTTCAGGACGAAGACAGTTCGGTCACCATCTCCTCCAGAGGATGCATGCCCGACGACAGACTCAGGAGCTCTCGACACTGAGAACTCGATAGTCAGGCCATGATTTCACCTCAGAGGTGCCCGACAGTTGATCGGGTTGGTCGGCGAACATGCAACGGAGATGTAAGCTGCACGGTGAGAGTTTCTCTCGGGGCTCAGATTAGAATCCGTCGGCGACATGGGAAGATGATATTGTGCAGCTGAACTTTGGCCTAGGAACATTCATGCACTTGTCGTTCAAGTACTCGATTCCATGGGGCTTGTCGCTCAAGTAAGGTACCTGAAGGACCAAGTGCCACGTGCTTGAATTACGGACATTGGCTCAAACGTTTCCAGGATATTCAAATAATGTGGCGGGCTGTGCCGTCGTTAGTTATTGACGAAAGAGTCTAGTTGTACCCTCCACAGTTACATCTCGCGGCAGAAGACTGCCATTCAAAATAGGGCTGGTGGTTTGAAAATGCTCTATTTACGGTAATAAAAAGCTTTATACAGAGTCTGGAAGGAAACATGTACGTCGAAAAGGCGCAGGAGGATTCGCGATATCAGCCAAACCAACTGCCACCGTGGCGTCCACTCAGCACTTGAGGGTCGCCGGTCTAGGGTCGAAGGTGAGCGCGGCGTCTGAAGCGCATGGCCTGACGGGCAGTGCGCTTGACGGAGCGAGAGCACTTCTTGCCGGGAGCAGTGGAGTTGCTGGAACCGCTGACCTTGAAGGCGGCGATCTTCTTGGCGGCGTGCTCGGCCGCGATCATGATGATGGCCTGCGTGTTGCCGGTGGGGAGGTCGGGGTGGATGGAGGCGTCAACGACAAAGAGGTTGTCGGTACCGTAGACCTTGGTGTCGAGGTCGACGACGGCGGAGCCGTTGGCCTGGCGGCCGTCGTTCGTACCCATCTTGGCAGAGCCGACCCAGTGGTCACCGGAGATCAACTTGGTGGAGATGATGTCGTCGGGGGTGGCGCCAGGGGTGATGTACTTGAGGGTGGAGTTGCCATCGTTGGTGAGGTCGAGCCAGTACTGGATGAAGTCGGACATGGCCTTGCGGTCCTCGGCTTCGATGAGCCAAGGCTTGGTGTTCAGGACGGTGTTGCCGGAGGCGGAGATGCCGAGCTCGCCGACGGTGGAGGTACCGTGGGTCAGGAAGGTACGGACGGTGATGATGCCGTTCTGCATGGCGGAGGCGGTACCCTGGAGGTAACGGGTGCGGCCGTCGGCGCCCTCGGCGGAGGTCCAGAGGTGCATACGCTGGGCAGCCTGGGTGATGGGGCCGGAGCCCTGCTTGTAGAGGCTCAAGTCGGAGGGAACGGGGTCGCTGGCGATGGCGTCGAAAGGGTAGGCCGAGAAGTTGGTGGCCGAGTTGAACTGAAGGGTCACCTGGGCGTGGTCCTTGAGACCGTGGCCAACGGGGAGATCGATCCAGTCGGCCTCGTCAGGGAGAGAGACACCGGTCTTGGAAGCGCCCTCCTTGACGATGGCGAGGGCGTCGGCCTTGCCGATACCAGAGTTCCAGAGGATGCGGGGGGAGGACATGGCACCGGCGGCGAGGACAACCTTGCCGCCTTGGTTGACCTTGATGATCTGGATGCTGCCGTCGGCAGCCTGGGTGCGGACACCGGTGATGGCGCTACCGGAGCGCTCAACCTGGATCACGTTGGTCTCAAGCTTGAGGGTGAAGTTGGGGAGCTGCTGAGCGAAGGGCATGTAGGTACGGGCAGGACCGGCACGCATGTGGTCCTTGATGGACCAAGCGGGGCGAGAGTAGACGGTCTTCTTCTTGTTGGGGGACTTGATGGAGTCAACCTCGGTCCAGCCCTTGCCTCTCAGGAGACCGGAGAGAACACGGTAGGTGAGGTCATCGTAGTACTTGCCGTCCTGAGAAGGGTCGGTGGTGCCGGGGTTGCGCTCGTAGAGGCGGTCGGCAGCGTCGGAGACGTCGGCCCAGCTCCAGCCCTTGGGCCAGCGCTGCCAGTCGTGCTCAGGGGGGTGGATGAAGTTGAGGCCGTTGATGGAGCTGGAGCCTCCCAACAAGCAGCCAGCGGTGGAAGCAGTGTCACTGCAAAGGCTGATGCCGGACAGAGAAGTCATGGAGCTGCCGAGAGCGGGAATGTCATAGGGGGTGAGGGTGCCGTTCCAGGGGAGAGCCAAGTCAGAGCCCAGGGGGACGGTGTTGGCGGGGCCGCGCTCGATGAGGAGAACGCTGGCACCGGTCTCGGCAATGCGCTCAGCAGTGATGATACCGGCAGGGCCACCGCCGACGACGATGACATCGTAGGTGGTGTTCGAGATGGTGGGGGGAGTGACGGTGCTGTTACCGGGGACGGGAGTGGTGGTACCGCTGCCGGGGGCGGGAGCCGGCTCGACGGCCTTAGCATACGCGGACCACTCGGCGAACTTGGCCGACTTGGCCTCGGCGATGTTGAGACCGTACTGGCCGAAACCAGCGGAGTGGTAGTTGAGGGCGCTGGTCTCGTCGGAGGGGTCAGTAGGGCTGGTGTCGGAGAAAGCCCAGCCCAGGATGGGAGACTCAGCGGTCAGAGTCGTCTTGTCCTCGATAACGCAGCCAGAGCAGAGGAAGGTGTAGGAGAAGTGGGTGCTGTTGACGAAGGTACCGTTGGCGATGGGCGCCGCGCTGACCTTGGTGGCGTCGTACACGTCCGGGTTGGAGTAGGCGCTGGCAATTCTGAAGGAGGTCTTGATATCCTCGCCATCGGCCCAGGCAACGAAGAGCAGACTGTTCAACATGCCACCCTTCAACGAAACGGCGCCCCAGTTGCCCTTCTCTGAGATGGGGACGACCAACTGACCGATGAAGTCGGTGCCGATGGTCTCGGGGACGGCAATGCTGAAGCTGAAAGGGTAGCTGTCGGGCTTGTAGCGTTGAAAGTCGATGCCGGTCTTGGGATCGGTGTACGCCGAGGAGCGGAGTTGGGCGGAAGCGGATCCGGCTAGCCCGAGGAGGGCCGCGGCTCCGGAGAGTGTGCAACGCATTTTTGAGATTCAACTAGGTTTCTTCTAGTTTTGAGTTTTGGGTGGTTGAGTTGAATGAATGTCTCGGTCGTTATCCAGAAGTCAAGGTAATGTTGTGCAGAGAACGGACGCTAACCTCTAGGGCCAACAATTTTGTGAAAAGAATGACAAAACACCGTACTAGCGGTGACTCGAAGGGGGGAAAAAAAAAAAGGAATGCGACGAAGATGGGGCTCAGCAGTTAGAGAGACGACACAAGTTGCCCATCGCCGCGGCTCTGGTGTTGAAGTATTATATCTCCTTTGCGTGGCGTATAGTCCGTCTCTGCTCCTCTTTGGGGGGCTGGCACAATGGCATCGGTAAGCGCCCCCACTCAAGCAGGTTTCCTTAATCTCGAGTTGCCAGAGGGGTGCATACCGACAGGCCGGGGTCCGTTGGCGCCAGACCGGGGCCTCGAGACTCCCCGTGTTGGTCTCGGTCTTCGGCAGACCCGCTTGACCCCGGCGTATGCGTCCTTGGGGCCGCTAGAATGTTTGAAATAAACCTGTGCGCTATCATCTGCCAAGCGTGCCAACAGCGCTAGTTTGCGTGCAGTTTCAAATAACTCATAACAATCTCGCCATTGGCAGAGCTTCCAAACAGGGACTTCGCTGCATCTGCCGGCGTTGCCTCCCTATGACGCCAAGTATAATTTGAAAGTCTGTTTTACCTACATGTACTGAGCCCACAGCTAATGATTGTGATACTTGTACGTCGATTTTCTGGGTCTTGGCCTTTGCGCCCCTCGGCCCCCCCGGTTTGTTTGCTCGATCACTGAGAATGATCGGATGAACGTAAGTTACCCAAGAGCGGAATGCACATGTAGCCGCTGTGATCCCTTTTCCGACGTGCAGGGAGCGGCGAGGTGATTAACAACATCCCGGAAAATCGCACTACGTAGCTGCGATGTGAGCACCCCCTCAAGACGTGCGTGCTGTCAATCGACTGCCGCATAGCCGCCGTCTGCCGTAATTATATGATCTCGACCATTACTTCTCTCAGCCTCGATGGTGAGGCAGGCCCGCTAGCGGTGCCAAAGCAAACATTGACGCTGAATCGTCAATGTTGAATAGAGATCTGGTTCACTGTACTCGAGACTCTCCAACCGCCCCAGGTGGCTTGGCCCCATGTTTAGTCCACAATTACCCCTCATAAGCTGGAATGTCGTTCTCTTAATTGGTGGTATACATTTGTGTCTCTAAATTGGGCCACGGGTTGTGCAATTCCGATTTCGACAAAACACGTCAAGTTGCTCAAAATCCCTCGCGAGATCGACACCCGACCAGGAATACGGGAGAGAACTGGGTAAAAGGTTCTCTGGAATAAGTGTCACTCGGCCGTGTGTGTTCGTCCGACTGTTCAATCAGTCCGGACAGCTCGCTTAGACGGAATTGTGGGAAGCACAAGAAGGGCCGAAATGAATTCTCCTCCCAGTCGCTGGCCAAGATCCCTTGGCGACTTGGCGCAGTATTTCTTGGCAGGCTTTGAGCAAGGCAGATCGGCATGACGGAAACGCATGAAATCTGTCGCTGGGTTTCCAGTCATTCCACACGTCTGTAGCCTCCGATACGTGGCGAGAAAAGTTCGATGTCCCGTGTCACGTAACTGAACTCGATCAATCTCTCGCTGCAGCCATGCGCTATCGTGATTTCTGCAGCTGCGCCCGACTTTATGTTACCGACGCTGTTGATCTTGTTGTTATTACTGTTCTCTGCCAGACATTAGCAGCATATGACCATATTGAGGTATATCCCAAAACCAAGTTGGTGGTTTAGGACACTGGTTCAGAGGGTCTCAGCTGCCTCTTATGCAGGTCTGACAGCGACAAGTCATTGGGATTGACGTGCATGGGGCTCAGCTGATCATGTACCGAGTGATAGCCCACGAGAACCATGGTGCATCAACGATCGACGAACCAGGCCGTAGTTTGATTCAAGGGCAGCAAATCTCCAGGGAATGACTACTCGTCGACGGACTGCATCAGTATGATGAGCTCAAGTCCGGTTCCAGTTTCAATACCAGGATATTGAGGCCTGGGAGTAGTCGTTGTGTTCCCATCCAAAATCCAAGCAGTAATCATGTGACTTCTTCACATGCAACTGTTGGAGGCCAAGGACTTGCCGTCGAATGCTCCAACTGATGCAGTTCTTTCACACACATGGGAAGAAGGAGAGGTCAGACTACAAGATCTACAGCGCCGTGGCCATGCCAAGAAACTGAAGGGCTTCAGCAAATTGAAAATCAGTTGTGTTTATTGCAGCAAAAGCCGGACTCGACCACATCTAGATGGATAGTTGTTGTATCGACAAAACCAGTAGCGCGGAGCTTTCAGAGGGTATCGATTCGATGTTTCGCTGGTACCAAGAGTCGGAATCTTGCTGCGCCTTTCTATACGTCACAGAGACTACTGGCACCGGCCAGGCTGGATCTCTACGGCCGAAATTGGCGGAGGCTAGGTTCGAGGCGAGATCTCGCGTATGAGCTGCATGTCAAAACCGGTATTCCACAGTGTCCTCATGTGAATCCAAAGACGCTGCTCAGACTTCCGTCGTGCCAAA
Source organism: Colletotrichum ledebouriae (assembly GCA_036785755.1). Taxonomy (NCBI): domain Eukaryota; kingdom Fungi; phylum Ascomycota; class Sordariomycetes; order Glomerellales; family Glomerellaceae; genus Colletotrichum; species Colletotrichum ledebouriae. Next base: position 99,882 of record JAVHLU010000079.1, read on the forward strand.
AGTTGCAATGGACTTCCACAAGAATCACCACTAGACCAGAAGACACGGCATACTCCTTGCTTGGCATATTTGATGTTGATATGTCTCTTCTTTACAGAGAAGGTGATCAAAATCTTTCAGACGCCTGCAGGAGCACATCTTGAAATCGTCAGAAGACAGATTTAATTTTCTATGGACCCAGCCCTCTGGCTGGAAATGGAAGATGCACAGAGAAACATGTCTGTTCCCGGGTCTGCTCTCCGAGGACCCTAGTTCGTTTCAACATCTGAAGTTTTCCACCATGGTGACGGCCGGCCTAGCCCTGGAACACGATCTATTAATCACGCCAATCCCGGACCCAGCCATAGACATCATTAACGCAGTTATTAGAGTTGACTTCTCTGTCATGCTGATTACGGAAGACCTAACTGGTACTCTGTCCATAATACTAATTGCCAACGCGCTTGGGTATACTGCCGACATCATTGTTCAGCAAACAACATTGCAGAAATTAAAATGATGGTAATTAAGTTTGCCGATTTCCCTGATTTCTCACCCCAAAAACAGCTTTAAACGCCACCGGCTTTTCTCTGCTTATGACAACGGGAATCAAACCGAAGTCCACTGGAATGAACAAATTTGACATTACTGTCATTCGAAACTTGGCTGAGTTTGAACCAATGATGGAGACAGCTATGGACAGCAACGGCATCTCATTGACGGGTGCTATCTTTCGCACCCGAAAAGCCGCCAAGGAATGGAATGCAATGATCAAGCCACATAACCTTCAGAGAGCATGCACTAGAAGTAAGAGAGCTGCTTTGGGTGCGCTGAAAATATCTTCCGGACGCTTTGAATGGAAAGACGTCATGGAATGGCCTCTCGGTTCTCGAAAGCATCGGCATTGGGACACAATTGGCACGTTCACCCTCGTGATCGGCTTCCCCATTCAACCTCAAACTTGCTTGGAAGCGCCGTCGGCCTTCATGAAACCCTGCATTGGGTCGATGTGGGAAGACAACATCAGCCAAGGCAGAAGGACGTTCGAGTACGAGGGGCTCGGCACTACGTTGTGGCACTCAGACACCAGGAAGATTCCTTACTTTGAAACCTTCAAACTAAGCAGGAAGACAACAATCAAGTGCGGTCTGGAATGAGCCATTCGCACCTCTGGGCGTTGGTGTGAGAAAGATCTCTCTAGGATCTCCGGCAGCGAGGTAGCTATGGCAGCGATCATTCCCGATGCCCGAGTACTCAGTCGGCAATAAGCAGCTGATATGAGAGGCTGTGAGCTGGCCTCTTGGGTCGCAAAAAACTTCAACATGGAGTAGATTTTCATGCACCATAGATTGTACCTCATTCGCGGGATTCGTATCTTCTTCAAACCTTCCCAACCCCAACTCCAGAACTCCGAACCAGTCGACGACACTCATTACACAACGGATCTATTCGGGCCCATCTCTACCAGCTCCTCATGATCAGACTCCTCTTCGTCGGAGACGTTTTGCTCGATCGCATGGTACTTAGCCTTACGAAGCCATGCCCACTCTTTCGCAGACGAAACCACGAACAGACTGGCAACCACACTTACGATGCCAATCATGGCGAGAAGATTGACAGTGGCGCGCCAAATGATCCAGTCCAGCATCAAAGCCCACAGCACCTGCGAGTAAATCATGATCGTTGCTACCGAAGAAGAATCGTTCGCGATTCCTGCTGTGAGGAGGTACTCCTGATCTGCGTTTCAGCACATCGCCTCCGCGTGGTGAGAGCAGGGGTCAAAGCACTTACCATCGTGAAGCCAAAGACACCAAGTGGCGTCAACTTCAGCCAGACGACGGGATCGCGCGTTAGAACGATGCTCTTCATGAGGAAAAAGGATGTTGTGGTGATAGCAACCACGGTCCATGAAAAGTATTTGACGCTGAAGAGGGGATGCGCCCAAGGGCCGGTGCAGCGAATCGCAGTCAACGCAACCTGCGATTTGTCAATGTTTGTTCCAGTTGCCGACACTCACTCGATGCTGTACTCACTGCTCCTCCGCAAACACTAAGAAGACCGAATCCAAAGCCCATCATCCGCTTTTTCGAAGCGCCCGCAGCGACAGTCTGGGCAGCGCTCGTGACGGCGGCCTGGTGATCGAAAAGACCATCTGGTTGCACGATAAGGATGACTCCGAGCAGCGCAATGAGAGCCCCGATGCGGTCCATTACCTCGAAAGTCCCAAAATCGAGGAACCTGGTCAAGATCATGGCGGATAGGGGCCCCAGGAAGTTCAACGCCGTAGCCTCGCTGAGGTTGAGGTACATGATAGAGACAGGATGCGTGTTAGCTTACGAGCCTTTTTTTCTTTTAGGAGCATCCATCTTCTCACAGTAAAACCCGAATGCCCCGAAAATGCCTGCTGCCGCCCTCAGGGCCAGGAGCGGCCTCAAATCAGGAGGTCCCCATGGGAAGCTGGGAGCCCGCGTGCGCCAGAGGACTACCGTCGACCCAAGACCGGTAATAACGAAACGAACGAACAAGACTTGGAAGGGATGTATGGGCTCATCGCCGGTCTCCAAGAATTTTGCCAGGCCATGGAGTACCGCAGCTGATATCTGCGAGGCCAAGACAAGCAGCGAAGGCTTATGGCGCTCCGAGAACGAGCGATTCAAGCCTTTGTCCATTGCCGGAGGGATTGCATGGGATGATGATTGACTTGACTACGGTAATAGCAAACCTCCCCTCTCCCGGGCTGCGCAAAAGGCATAGAGTTGCCTGCCTCGATTCCACATGGCAATCTGTTTTTCCTGTTCCGGTGAAGGGGGGATAGAGGACGACAGGGGCGGGGGGGCAGAAAACTTCCGAGGTTTCGGAAACAGAAAAGTCATTATGTGAAACGAACCCGTCGGTAATGCATTAGCCACTATTACTTGCTCCGTGCTTCAAATGTTATCGTGCGGGATGGGGCCCATATGCGCAGTCACGCGCGGTCCCACCCGCTCCGAAGCGGGTATATATATCCCTTTGGGCTGCGCACCCCTATTTAGAGCGACTTCTTCCTATAGATCTACCTATAGATATCTCAATATAGATAATATATACTCCTTCGCTATAGACTTCGTCCTATATATCCCTCTTTATAATAACCCTCCCCTTAAGCGCTTATAGCTATTATAATAGTTATAAGCCTAGCTCTTAGCTGGTTTAACTTCGCTTACTATACGCTTCTCCTATATAACCCCTAATATACTATAATAGGTTTAAGCGCTCCTCTTAGCTCTCCTTTTAGCCCTCCTTTTAATACCTCTTTCTAGCCCTTTTTAGCTCTCTATTTAACCCCTCTTTATTACTAATATAGCGTTTTGATCTAATTCTTCTTTTACTTAGCTATATATATATACTTATAAACTCTCTAAGCTATATAACTAGCTTACTTAGTATTTCTAGCTTTATTTCTATACACTTTAAGTAGGTATATAGGATTATATTAACTTAAATAATAAAACTATACTTAACCTTATATACTATATAGCGCGCCCTCTAATAAATAATAAACTTACTATATAGTATAATAAGGAAGCCCAGGAGACCTATATTTATAAGTATAATAAATAAGCTATACAGCGCTATATATATTAGAACCTAAATAACGTAGAGCTTCTACCTCTACTATCTCTTATAATTAATAATATTTATAATAAGCATGCTATATATATAGCTAATTATAATATTACTAAGAAGACTTAAAAATCCCTCCTTATTAGCTATTATAATATATAGAACTTTATATATTATACTATTAACCCCTTATTACTTATAGTTATTTAAAATAACCTTATAGCTATTAAGAATACCTCCTTCTAATCCCTTATATAAGCGCTTAAATAGTTAATTACCCCTATAAACCTCGCTATAATTACTATTATTTAAGATAAATACCTTTATATTCTAGAGTAAGTAAATACCTCTATATTACTATATATCTAATATTAGTAATAATATATTATATACTAGCGCGTGAGGTTACTTAAAATCCCTAAGATCTAAGGGGTTATTATAACTAAGCGCTTCCTCGAGGTAGTTAGTAGGTATATAGTACCTATATAGGTATATAACGCCCTTATCAATGTTATTATAGTTAAATAGACTAGCGCGAAGCTATATATCTTTATTAAGGTAGCTTTAATATTTAGCGTTATTATTACTTAGTAGTTAAAATAGCCTAGTACTTATATAGGTATATTCGCTATATTAATAAGAAGACTTAAACCTACTAGTAAAAACTCTATAATAAAGCGAGATAATAATAGGGATTATATATATTACCCCTATAGGTATACCTACTATTAGCTAGTAAGATATTATAATTACTTCCTTTTTATAATTTAGCTTAATAAAGCTAAATATCTTATTTAGCTTATAGAGAAGGAGAAAGTAGTTATTATAACTACTAAGAATATAGATAAGTTTACTTATTTATATAAGGTATTAGAGAAAGAGGGTATTATAAAGCATTTCTCTAAATTCCGTATAAATATTATAGTATAGGGCTAGTTTTAAGTAAAGTACTCCCTTTTTATAGTAGGTAGTATAGCGCAGGGGCCCTAGCGCGCTAATTCTTACCCCCCCCCCCCCTTATTATTAAGTAG